>CAUYSK010088978.1:0-72520 GCA_963575035.1 Avahi laniger
CAATTAATTTCTTTCTATTTTTGGTAGAGACGGGGTCTCGCTCTTGCTCAGGCTGGTCTCGAACTCCTGAGCTCAGAACGATCCGCCCGCCTCGGCCTCCCAGAGTGCTAGGATTACAGGCGTGAGCCACCACGCCCGGCCTGGTAGTGGTGGTTTATAATCCATTAAATACAATAAGAAAATATAAGTACATACTGACATAAACAAACAAATGGAGAAAGAGAAAAAGCCCTTCCTTACAGTAAAATTCCAACTAATAAATGTAGGAGAAATGAGGGAATTAGAAAGCCACCATTTAGCAAACTTCATAGTTATAACTGATTCAGACAATTGTCAATAAATGTTAAAAGTAGTGGGTAAGGCCAGGCATGGTGGCTCAGGCCTGTAATCCTAACACTTTGGAAGGCTGAGACAGGAGGATTGCTTGAGCCCCAGAATTAGAGACCAGCGTGGGCAACATAGTAAGACCCCACTGCTAAAAAAATAAAAATAAAAAAATTATCTGGGCATGGTGGTGCATACCTGTAGTCCCCCCAGCTACTCAGGAAGCTGATTGCCTCAGCTGGGATCCCTTGAGCCCAGGAGTTAGAGGCTGATTGTACCACTCCACTCCAGCCTGGGTGACAGAGGGAAACTCTGTTTCAGGAAAAAAAAAGTAGTGGGTGGAAGTTTGATGAGAAACAGTATATTTATACAATTTCAAAGTATATCTTCATAAAATACTTATTAATTTCAAAAAGAAAAAGAGTAACTTGATAGTAGAGAGGCTTGACAGACCAGCCTGAACAAGTGATCAGAGTTGATATCACGAGGATAATTGGGACAGATGGATATCACGCATCTCCTCTCGTGTGCCCCAAGGAAGGACACAATGTCACCTCTGTGGTATTCCTGCCAAAACCACATAACCTGAATCTAATTGTGAGGACACGTCCGACAAACTCAAGAAGGGACAGTTTATTAAATAAATGGCTTATATTCTTCAAAAACGTCAATGTCATCAAAGACAAAATCTGAAGAACTATTCTAATTAAAGGAACCTAAAGAGACCTGGCAATATATGAGCTTGGATTGGATTTAGGATCAAAAAATTTTTTTCTGTTTTGCCATAAAGAATATTATTAGGAAAATTGGTGAAATTTTACACCAAAAAATGTGTAGTTTAGATACTACTAGTGTATCAGCAGTAACTTCCTGATTTTGATATTGTATTGGGGTTATGAAAGAGAATGCCTCTTTTTTTTTTTTAGGAAATATACATTCAAATATTTAGGGTTAAAAGAGATCTTATCTGAAACTTACTGTTAAATGGTTCAGAAAAAAAAGTACAGAGAAGGAAAATGAGAAGCAAATGGGGTGAAGGGTATACAGGAATTCTCTGTCCTTTCTGTAAAAAGTACTTTGTGCTTTTCTGTAAGTCTGAAATTATTTCAAAATAAAAAGTTCCTCACCTGCAGACTCAAAGTGCTTTTCAGTGAATTTTCTTTCCACTCTTTTCTTTCCCTCACTCCGATTCCTTTGCACTTAGGTCCTCACAGCTCTCCTTTCACAAAGCAGGAGAATGCTGCCTTACTGGGGCAGTGTGAGGAAGGGATGCGTGTGTGTGTGTGTGTGTGTGTGTGTGTGTGTGTGTGTGTGTAAGGTGCAACTACTCCCTCAGGGGTCACAGGAAGCCAAACATAAAGTCGGGATAAAGTCAGTGGTTACGGTGATCAGATCGGTGAGTGCAGTCAAAGGCCCCTTGGTGACTCCTTTCAGGTTTCTGAGAGAAGGGAGGGTGTGTTCACAGCAGGCTGTGCTGACCCAGCTCAGAGAGCTGAGCATGCGCCTAGATGTGGGAGACAGCACTGAGTTCATGTTCTTCATTCTCTTTTTCTCTCTCTCTCTCACACACACACACACACACCTCTTTCTTCCTAGACTTTTTGACTACTCTGGTAACTGGTGAAGGGCCTTTTCTATCAAAGACAGCCATCTCTCCACAGCGGGGGGTGCTTTCTTCCTCTGGGGCCACAGAATGGAGTTCAGTAACGTAGAATGGGGAGGGAGGAACAGTGTGAGGCCCAGTACTCTCTTCACCTACATATGTCCAGGCCCGTCTGAGAACCGGGTATATAAGCCCCAAAGCCTACGAAATGATCATGCCATGAAAAGATTCTGGAGGAAGGTTTGCCATATGCTGCATTAAAATTCACTCCCCTACTTGCTCTAATAGCCGTTCACTTTAATTCACTCATCTCAATATCATGAGCTGCAGTGAAGCAGAAAGTGGTTCTGCTATTTATAAATGATTCCGATTGAATGAAATAACGTTTTGATTCCTTCCCAGGGGTCTAGGAACGAGAACAAGAGAAAACTAAGGGAAAGGCAAGGTAGAGCCCCCTCCCCCTTGGAAGTGGGCATCTGTTGACCCCCAGCTTTTAGAACACTGGCTTGTACTTGGAGGGAGGCCTAGAGAAGGTAAAAGATGGAGTCATTTTCAGTTCTGTAAAGATATTTGTCTCAATTCACCAATGCCAACCAGACATGAGTTATATAAGTCAAATAGGCACAGGGTTTCAGGATAGGCTGTGAAAAAGAAAATTTAAATATTTAAGAGCTGGTCAGCCCTTATCTGATCAGTTTAAAGTGGAAATAAAGACACTAAGTCCAAGCCCTTTTAAAAGCCAGTCTGCACATTGGTGTGGAGAAGGCGGACCCCACGGATGCGCCTAGGGTTGTATATAGATTATAGCAGATCCGACCTCCCGCCCCGCTTGCGGCTCCTTTGCCCACATACTACCCCCCAAATGGCTTTGCTTCAGAGATAACTATGCATAAAATAACAGTATCTTTTAGCAATCACGTGGGAATCAGGCAACGAATGACTAGATATTAAATTTAGGCCATACTCAGTGCCTGGAGAACCCTGTAAGAAACTAAATCTCGTTCTAAGACAGGAGTGCGCATGATCGAGAAACTCCCTGCACCATCACAGTAACTGGGGTGGGGATAGCCAGGGTCCCTCCATGTGGGCTGATTCACTCAGACCTCTAGGGCCCAATGATGTCAGACGGATTTTAGTTTCTTTAAGGTCCCCATATGGAAACGGTATCATTAACACTTAAATGGAAGATGCACCATTTTCATGGAGCAACCTAAACCTTCTTTTCTCTTGACAGTCTGAGGAAGCACATTAATACTTTCAGAGCCGTTATTTGTCAGAAATATTTTAGCAGAAATGTTCTCACAAAGACCTCAAGACTCATATAACATAGAGTTGGGGAAGAATTACTGTATTTAAGGCGTGGGAAGCCTACAAAAGGGAAAGCAGGTGCCTCTCTGGAACTCAGGGCCAAAGGAAGCTCCGTGGCAGAGAGAGGGGTTGGGTGGAGATGTCTAAGTCCCAGAGGCTTTCTCCAGCACTGTGGGTGGTGGCTGTGGGTTGTAATGGGTGTCACCGTTGTTTCCTGGGTGGCGATTTCTGCCAGGGATTCTATTTTCCACATGCCACCTTGGTAATGGTCTTTTGGTGTATTGCTCAGAACCGGGGCAAAATCGTTGACTATAAATGGGTTTAAATCTCTCTTCTAGCTGGTTGAGTCCACGCTTGGAACTTGGAATTTTGTGACACCATAGTGTTCTATGTATCTTTATTATAGAAGAACCCCATATTCCTTTTGTCCTTATATTTACTGTAGTAGGTTAAAGATGTCTTCAAATTCTTTGCCTCTCCTCCCATCCAGAAGGAAGGTCTATTTTCTCTTTCTTTGAATCCAGACTGACCCTGACGTTGGCTTCAACAAACATAATGCTTTGGAAATAACACCCTGTAGCTTCTAAGGCTGGGCCCTAAGACATCAGGTTCTAATTTTGTCCTACTTGTGAGCAATTGCCATATAAGAAGTCTGGTTACCCTGTGACTTCTGTGTGATGAGGAAGCCCATGCTATCCATGTGGACAGAGAGGCCCTGTGGAGAAGTGCTGAGACACAGGACACATAAGTGGAAGCCATTTTTAGTTATTTATTTATTTGTTTATGTATGTATATTTCAGAATATTATAGGGGTGCAAACATTTTGGTTACACGAATTGCTTTTGCAAAGTTTGAGTGAAAGTTATAAGTGTGCCCATTGCCCAGATAGTGTGCATTGTACCCATTAGGTGTGGATTTACCTATCCCCTCCTTTCCCCTCCCACTTGCTTCATTTCCATTCAATTTTACTTCCATATGTGCACGACTGTCGATCTATTAGCTCCAATTTAACAGTGAGTTCATGTGGTGTTTTTTTTCCATTCTTGCAATACTTCACTTAGAAAAATGGTCTCCAGTTCCATCCACATTGTTACAAGAGATATTAGTTCACCATTTTTTAATGACTGAGTAGGACTCCATGGTATACATATACCACATTTTATTAATCCACTCATGTATTGATAGGCCCTTGGGTTGATTCCACATCTTTGTGATTGTGAGTTGTGCTACAATAAACATTTGAGTGCAAGTGTCTTTTTGATAAAATGACTTTTTTTTCTTTGGGTAAATACCCAATAGTGGGATTGCTGGACCAAATGGTAGGTCTACTTTTAGTTCTTTGAGATATCTCCATACTACTTTCCGTAGAGGTTGTACCAGTTTGCAGTCCCACCAACAATGTGTAAGTGTTTCTTTCTCTCCACATCCTCACCAGCATCTGTTGTTTTAGGCTTTTTGAACCTTGCTGTCCAACCATGAGGTGAATGAAGCCAAGTGAATGACCCCAGACAATGGCATGTGGAACAGAATAACCAGCTAACAGAGCTTTGTCCAAACTGCTGACCTATGAAATCATAAGGAAATAAGACGGTTGATTTAAACCAGTAAGTTTTGGGCTGTGTGTGGTGGCTCATGCCTGTAATCCTAGCACTCTGGGAGGCTGAGGCAGTAGGATCACTTGAGGTCAGGAGTTTGAGACCAGCCTGAGCAAGAGCAAGACTCTATCTCTACTAAGAATAGAAAGAAATTAGCCAGACAACTAAAAATAGAAAAAATTAGTCAGGCTTGGTGGTATATGCCTGTAGTCCCAGCTATTTGGGAGGCTGAGGCAGGAGGATCGCTTGAGCCCAGGAATTTGAGGTTGCTTGAGCTAGGCTGATGCCACAGCACTCTAGGCTGGGCAACTGAGCAAGACAGTGTCTCAAAAAAAAAAAAAACCCAGAAAACAAACAAAATAACAAAATAGTAACTTTTGGGGTGATTTGTTGCCTAGTAATAGATAACTGAAACATGCACAATAAAAGCTAATGGAGGCTGGGCGGGGTGGCTCACGCCTATAATCCTAGCTCTCTGGGAGGCCGAGGTGGGCGGATTGTTTGAGCTCAGGAGTTCGAATCCAGCCTGAGCAAGAGCGAGACCCCGTCTCTACTAAAATTAGAAGGAAATTAATTGAACAACTAAAAATATATAGAAACAATTAGCCGGGCATGGTGGTGCATGTCTGTAGTCCCAGCTACTTGGGAGGCTGAGGCAGGAGGATCACTTGAGCCTAGGAGTCTGAGGTTGCTGTGAGCTAGGATGACACCATGGCACTCTAACCTGGGCAACACAGTGAGACTCTGTCTCAAAAAAAAAAAAAAAAAAAAAGCTAATGGAATTAGTGACCCACCCATCCCCACTGCATCACAACAGGACCCATACAGATAAAGCTTTTTGTCATTCAAATAGCAAAAACTCTATGAAGCTGGGAGCAGAGCCCAGAAAAACTTCTAAATTTCAGATATGGTCTACATGATGTCACAGAAATGTTTTTCTGAAAGCAGCTCTTTTCTCTCCCACTCCCTTTTCTGTACTGTAGCCCATCTTTCCTATCCTGTTTGGCTATTATATCTCCCAACTGAAACCACCCTTTATAAAATTAATAAAGGGCCAGAAGGTGGGGACTGAGGTAGGGGCCTGAACTCTGCAAAGGGATGGGCACAGTTAAAATACATACATAAACAGCAACTGTCCCCCAGTTTGCTTTCCTATAAATGCTACTCAGGACTCACATCACTGATGGTCATAAAGATTCTTAGCTTTCTTAATTTCTCCCATTGATAATATCACCCTTGTGAAACTAAGGCTGGTTTTTGAGCTATTTCCCAGGCCCTGCATTCCAGTGGATTGGGGGACCCACTGAGACCAGTGGCCCATACCAAGGAATTGACTCAACTGGTCTTGCAGCCCCCACTGAGGAACTGACTCAGCAGGAGAAGACAATTTCTTCACCACTAAGGTTCCGCCCCGAACCCAGTCAATCAGCAGAGCCAACTGCCTGGCCCTTGGCCCACCAACTTTACAAACACTTTCTCCCAAATTCTCCAGGCGATGGATTTAAGAAATTCCTCCCATCTCCTCGCTTGGCTCCTGTGACATCAAACTCTTTCTCTGCTGTAACCCTGCTGTTTCAGTGCACTGGCTTCCTCCTGAGCGGCAGGCAATGAACCTGGTAAGGCTGTAACACTACTGTAAGCTCGTTCATCTATTTTACTTTTAAAAGACTCCACAGAATACTATAATAGTAACATGTGTAAACAATCTAGCCACCCAACCATGGAAGACTGGGTAAATAATTTATGGTACATCCACTCAATAGAAAAACAATGTGAATTTATTAAAATTAATGCCATGGAAGGGTATCTATGGGCATTGAGACGTATTTCTAAAATACATTATGAAACAGTGTGATCCCACTTAAAAATCTTACATATAGTATACACATACGCCTAGAAAGGATATGAGGATTTGCAACGAGGTAGAGTAGGATATGGGGGCTCTGTATGCTCTTATTTAAGTTTCCTGAAATAAGGACGAATAAAGCCTTTGAAATATGACAAAACCATGAGATAAGTGTTATTGCGGAGGTAGAAGTAGCGATGGGGTAGAGGAAGTCAGGCCCCAGAGGGAAGTGGCATAAGGCTGAAATGTTGTGACTTAGATCAAGATATCTGTGGTTTCTTGGGGCACCCACTGGGTATTTACCCTCCTGTGCACAGAACCTGCTTCAGGCAGCCAACAACATGACCTCTATTGGCCGCAGCTGAAGACCAGGGCTCAGGCAGATGCTTAAGTGGAATAAAATCAGAGTCAGAATTGTGGTTATTAAGTGGGTGGCCTTGTCAGAACTTTACCATCAAGTAGTATTATGTTTATTAAGCACACTCATGCTTTAATGAGTCAGGAAACAGGGTTCTTGTTCCCTTTATCATTCGCGGTTGTGTTTCTCAGCCAGTGCAGGGCTCCCTTCTCAACAGGGCCCAGGCTTTCAGCCCCCTGAGGCCATATTACTGGGCTGAGTGTTGCAGGGATAGAAAGCGTTGATGCAACCATAGAACACCAAGCACGTGTCTGGTCGCTCTCTGGGACTTCGTGTCTGTCTGGCTTTCTCTCTTGTTCCTACATCCTGCCAGAAAATACAATAGTAAATCTGTGTACAGTAGGTAGAAGGGCCACCAACAGGCACATGGCCCAAGGCAGGCCACTGAGACTCATTTCTGGGACTTTTGCTGGAGAGAAGGGTGGACTGTTTCTATTTGGGTCACTAACCTGGTAGGTTGCAAGCTGAGAGCTGCTCGCGGCCATCCTTACCTCAGAATACAGACGACGCAAAGGAGAGCAGGGCCAAGAGAAGGAAAGAATCAGACTTTTTATTACCCTCTTTTGAGAACTTGGCTCCAACTACTCCAGAAATCACTCCTGGATTTTTTAGTTGCATGAGCTAATAAGTCCCCCTTTTTTTCCCTTCTTAAGACAGTTTGAGTTGGATTTCTCTCACAGAAAAAGCGGGAGAAGGTGGGACTTGACTGAGGCCTATAAGATTGGTTTGACTTTTGCTTTTTAAGTACTTTATAGATTTTTTTTTTCAACTTGGAGCCATGCCCAAGAAGCCTTGAGCAAGTGGACTCCACTTTATAGCTTTTAAAGAAAATTTATACATATTCACATTCAAGCCTCACCATCACCTTATGAAGTCAGCAGAGCCTCTGTCATTATTTCCATCTTGTAGAAGAGGAAACTGAGGCTCAGAGAAGTTAGGAGATGTGCAGAAGCACAGGCCTGGCATCAGCAGAGCTGGGCACAGATCCAGGCTCTTTCCACTGCACGGAGAAGCCGCTGAGGATAAGTCAGATTTGGGTGGGCAGAGAGGAGGCAGGGTGGGGTTTGGGAGAACATATGCCTCAGTGACAGTAACTATTTCTGCTCTTTCTTCCTCTCCCTTGACTGCCTAATACAGCACTAAACACACCATAACAACAACAATAACTAATACCTACTGTTGCCATGTGCCCGGCATCGGATTAGGTAAGCACTTTACCCATTTCCTTTTGCTTTTCCCAATTTTCATGTGAAGAAGGTATTATCACCGTCACCGCCATGTAACTAAGTGAGATGAAGTAACTAAGAATAGTAAAGCCACTTGTCCTGTGTGATGCAAGGAGGAGGTGGCAGTGTGGGAGCTAGAATCCGGATCTGACCCCAAAGAACCCTCCAGGCCTTTTGAATCAGGCTGTAGCTATCATAAATGGGATTGTTCTTGTGGTTTCTTTTCTGAATAGTTCATTGTTAGTGTATAGAAATGCTACTGATTTTTGTGTGTTGATTTTGTATTCTGCTACTTTCCTGTATTTTATTTATTCTAACAGTGTTTTTGCTGGACTCTTTAGGGCTTTCTACACATAAGATCATGTCATCAGCAAACGGTGACAATTTCACTTCTTACTTTCCTATTTGGGTAAGTTTTATTTCTTTTTTTTTTTGCCTAATTGCTCTGGCAGGACTTCCAATTCTATGTTGTGAAGGAGTTTAGGAAAAGCCACCCTAAGATACGATGCTTTGTTATGCTGATTACTTTGAACGAAGGCACGTGGGGAGCAGCCCAAGCAGGCAGAGGCTTTCTTGGAGCTCCCCTTACCTACGTAGAGACAGATCTCCTAAAAGGAACTCAGTTATCATGAATCCCCTCCCCAGGAATCTTATCAACTCAATCACAGAAGAGACTGCAGGTTGACACCAGTCCTGACAGACTCTCACTTCTTCTGAGAACTGCTCCGGACAACTTTTTTTTTTTTTTTCTTTTTTGAGACAGAGTCTCACTCTGTTGCCTGGGCTGGAGTGTCGTGGTGTCAGCCTAGCTCACAGCAACCTCAAACTCCTGGGCTCAAGCAATCCTTCTGCCTCAGCCTCCCAAGTAGCTGGGACTACAGGCATGTGCCACCATGCCCGGCTATTTTTTTCTATATATTTTTAGTTGTCCAGCTAATTTCTTTCTATTTTTAGTATAGACGGGGTCTTGCTCTTGCTCAGGCTGGTCTCGAACTCATTTGGCTGAGCTCAAATGATCCGCCTGCCTCGGCCTCCCAGAGTGCTAGAATAACAGGCGTGAGCCACCCCACCCAGCCCAGACAACTTTTATGAGCTGAGAGACTTTATCTGTGTAACAAGAAAGGCTTTATACACCGCACACTTCCTCCCCTCGCTCTCCCAGCACGTTGGTCCCTGCCGCCCCATGGAAGACCCAAGCCCCTGTCCCTTTCTGTAGCTCAGGATGCTATATAAGCCTCAATCATCTGATCCTTCTTTGATCTTATATTTTGTGTGATCCCTGGGCATATGTATATAATTAAATATGGTTTTTCTCCTGTTGATCTGTCTTATGTTAATTTAATCTGTGGCCCAGCCAAGGAACCTAGTAGGATGGAGGGAAGTGATTTTTTGCTCCCCTACAGTTGAATGGAAATGGTGAGAGAGGGCATCTTTATCTCGTTTCAGATCTTACAGGAAACGCTTTCAGTTTTTCACCATTGGGTATAATGTTAGCTGTGGGTTTACCTTATATGGCCACTATTGTGTTGAGGTATATTCCTTCTGTCAGGTTGTAGTCTGTTCTTGGTTCTTGGTGTGCTCTTGGCCAAAGAATGACCAGACATGCCAAAAGCAAGGCAAACGTGAAATGAAGTTTATTGAGGAAGGACAAGATAGGTTTACAGGGTAAGAGCAAGATATGGATTCATGAGTAAGAGTAAGATATGCTCATCACAGATGACAAACGGATCCCTTGAAGTAACAAAAGGGCCTTGATTATGGTCTGGGGTCTTATAGTGTCTAGATCGGACCCTCCTCGTCGTTCAAACGTCACACTTGAACCACTTTGATGGACAGTTGGGAGTTACATAACCTGAGTCTACACATGCGAATTTCCCATGATCCTTTCTGAAAGCCCATTGGGGAAGGGCTGAACCACAATGTAGATTTAAGCTAATGACATTATAACTAGCCTTAGGTTGTTCTAGGTCACCTTCCCAACCCTATCTACCTGTGCTGCTTGGCCCTTGGGCTAGGGAATTGTCTGCATTCTTTTGCAGTTGGTGTGCTAATTTCTGATTGGTAGATTGGTAGGGCATTCCCTTATCCCCCAGGTGTGGCAATTACTCGGGTGCCCGCCTTTGTCCCCAGAAGGGGTGGTGTCGCCATCCTGTCCATAGCAGGACTTTGAAGTGTTTCCCCAGTTCTTGGGCTCCTGGCTTGGAGGAATGGCAAGCCTTGGCCCACGTGATGGAGAGAGATGACAGACACTCAGCAAGCATGTGTGAAGAATTTATTGTAAAGAAAGTTTAAGGGTGCAAAGCGAATGTACATTTCTTATGAGAAATGGGTCTGTCACCACGAGTGGAGAAGACACTTCTTCTATGTTTCTCCTTTTATATGCTAGTCATATATGTTGATGTAAAGGTCACTTATAATTACTTATGATATGTCATGGGTTTTGGGGTCTGGATTTTTCCAGGTATGGACATAACTTAAAGGTGATATGTTTCAGACTTTTCTTTTTCCTATACATGTGGTGGGGAAAGTCACTGTTTTCGGTATTTTTCTATCTTCTGATTGGTGGTCACCGTTCTCTGGTCTAATTAACCCATTCTTTTTTTTTTTTTTAACCCATTCTTTTTTTTTTTTTTTATTTTTTTTAGGCGGAGTCTCACTCTGTTGCCCTGGTTAGAGTGCCGTGGCATCAGCCTAGCTCACAGCAACCTCAAACTCCTGGGCTCAAGCAATCCTCCTGCCTCAGCCTCCCTAGTAGCTGGGACTACAGGCACGCGCCACTGTGCCCAACTAAATTTTTCTATTTTCAGTTGTTTGGCTAATTTCTTTTCTATTTATAGTAGAGATGGGATCTCGCTCTTGCTCAGGCTGGTCTCGAACTCCTGAGCTCAAATAATCCGCCTGCCTCGGCCTCCCAGAGAGCTAGGATTATAGGCGTGAGCCACCACGCCTGGCCTAATTAACCCATTCTTTAAGACTGAAATAACTGGTTATTTTTCTGTAACTATTTCCTTCTTATTGTTTTTCTTTAACTATTTCCTACTTCTTATTTTTCTGCTCCTATTATTCCATTACCTCTTGTTTTTCCCACTCTAAACCAGGGGTTGCTTGCTGTCTACCTGACACTTCTATACCTAATTTTTGAGAGTTTTTATCATGAAGAGATGTTGAATTTTGTCAATTTTTTTCTGCATCTATTGAGATGATCATATGATTTATATCCTTTGTTCTGTTAATATGATGATATCACAGTTTTTGATTTGTGTATGTTGAACTATTCTTGTATCCCAGGGATAAATCTCACTTGATCACGGTGAATGATTCTTTTTATGTGCTGTTGGATTGGTTTGCTAGTATTTCGTGGAGGGTATTTGCATCTATATGTTCATCAAGAATATTGGCCTGTAATTTTCTTTTCTTGTGATGTCCTTGTTTGGCTTTGGTATCAGGGTAACGCTGGACTCACAAAAAGAGGTTGAAAGTATTTCTTCCTCTGATTTCTTGGAAGAATTTGTGAGCTGTCCCCTTAGCAATGTGTACATAGACAGTGTGAACAACTCCTGGTTGGCCTTTTGGCCTTTCGGTTGGATCTGGGAAGATTTTTAACTGTACTTCTCCCCTCCTGATTATGGGACATGTGTCTCTAAAACTCCACACAGGACACAGTCCCTTCGGGTGCTGCATCTTTTTGGCTGGCTTGGGCAGCAGTGAAGTCCACAGATGTTTCCAAATGACCCATGCAACGGCCTAGCTTCCAGTTTTTTGGCTCCTGCCAGTGCTTGGAAGCTCAGAGTGGCATTGTAGGGGGAACAGGGGAAACAGGGTCCTGGCCGGAGTGAGGGCCTGCACCCCCCAAACCCTCAGAGGCTTCCCTCTGTGGCTCCCCGCCCCCACCCCATTTGCTCCATCTGTACCCTGTAGGGAAGCAGATACAGCTCATAATGTATTTATTTTATAAAGTGCTGCCCTTGGTGCTGAAATCACCTTGGGGCACAGAGCACACAATTTTAAAACAATTAAAAGATATAAAACAGAGGATTGGCAACGACAGGCAGTTTTTAAAAATCAGCAATAAAATGCCGGGCTGAGGCTCACCCGAGGCTCTGGAGATCACCTTCGGGGGCTCTGTCTGCAGGAGGGGCAGGGAACGATTTTCCTCTGGCCTCTGTCTGAGCTGTTTGCTCACAAAGCTGCCGCTCCACTCACCTTCCTTCAGACTCCCGTCTGAGCCTTTGTGACTCAGCTTGAGGCCAGCATCACCTCGTTTATTTTCTTCCTGTGCCTGGCTGTTGGAGGCCTGCAGTGGGGAGGCCTGTGGTGTCTAGCAAGGGACAGAGTGGCAGGCCTGCTCTAATAGCTCCGCATGGGGGACCAGCAGAGCAGCTGTGCGTCACTGCCTGGGCCTCGCCAGTAGTTGGTAATCAAATGTTAATAATAATATTGATAATGACAGTGATGGTAATAATGAGAGCTGACCTCGATTGAGGCTTCTGCTCTGTGAAGGAAGGTGGATTGGCTCATTGCTGAAAGTTCTCCAGCTTTGGAAGATGTGTGGTTAGAATCAGAGGGAGGGGGAAGGCCAAAGCAACCACATTACTCAGAATGGAAGAGAGTTGGGGAAAAGGAAAGTACCACGCTGAAGCCATTTCAGCTTGAGTGAAGGTCAAGGTGCAGCTGGGGCTCCAGCCACTAATAACAGAGACACTGCTAAAGGTAGATAGGTTTCCTAAAGAATGAGCTCCTTCAGTACCTGCATGACCTTGGGCAAGTCACTTCACTTCTCTGGACTTTCCTCACTGGTAATACCAAGGGACTGGTCTAGATAATCCCTTTATAACACCTCATTATAGGTTTCTAATTCTCAGAACTCAAATAATCATTGGCAACTACTTATCAACCACCTCCTCCCTCCCAGGCACCTGCAGGGATCTCTCAGGAAAAGAAACATTTGTTAATCTCTCAGTATCACACAGGTTTGTCTCCAGAGACCTCAGCTCAGCTGCCTCTCCAAAGGGAGGGAGAAGCAGCATCCTTCAGCTCGATTTCACATTTATTGATCACGCCCTCCCCAGCCTCCGTGTGGTGGTTGCCATTCGGTGGCTGTTCCCTTTGATCCCTGTGCAACCACATCCTGGAATTCCCTGGGCTCTACTCCACCTGAAGAGCAGCCCCTGCCTCCCTCTGGGCAGTAATGAGGTCTCCTTTCCAGGCTCAGTCTGGCCTACTGGCTTCCATCCTGCTGAGCCTCCCCCGGCTGGCGTTCATTTCTCTCCATGCCCGGGTTTATTCAGCTGTGCTCTCCCCTGCTCCGCAGGCGATCTGTCACAGGAGGCTGTCACAGCCCAATTGGAATTCACTTTATCTTTCCCTCTGCGCTCTGCGCTGAGCAAACATGTGCGTTCAGCATTTCAGCTGTGGAAATTCTCTGGCCCCCTTTGCTCCCGCCTGAAACAGCAACCTCAGTGGCTTTGCAAAAAAATTTCATATTCTCCCACAACCGAAACCTAATGACTATTTGTTGAATACTTAGGATATGTCTCCTGCTGTTGTGCCCTTAAGAGACTTATGATGTTGTTGGTGAAATGAAACAGACATACAAAACAATTTGAAAACAGCAAACAGTATGCTGTCAGTACTATCACTAGGCGTCAATGTGCATGGTACTAAAATACCACTGTTAACGCTAGCAGTAGATGCTGACACACAGGGAGCACTTAGGAACATCTCAACCTCATAACACGCCCACTGGGTGGGTACTATTGTACCCATTTTATGTGTCAACAAACTAAGCTGGTGCAGTGACGCACACTTGTAATTCCAGCACTTTGGGAGGCTGAGGTGGGAGGATCACTTGAGGCCAGGAGTTTGAGGCCAGCCTGGGCAACACAGGGAGACCCCATCTCTATAAAACCTGAAAGCAAGCAAACAAACAAAAAAGCAAACTGAGTCACAGAGAATTTAATTGGCCTAAGTTCTCATGGATGGTAAGACAGCACAGCTCTGTTCAACTTCAAAGTATGTGCATTTTAAACTCTTCTCTATGCTCAGCCACTGCTTTGTTAAGCTCCAAGAAGGTGGGGTCTAGATGTTTTGCTCATGGCTGTTTTCCAGAGCCATTTTCTAGTGCTTACCATAATAAGGTTGCAATTAAAAAAATATATATATTACATATATGGCTGGGTACAATGGCTCCCACCTGTAATCCCAGCACTTTGGGAGGCTGAGGTGGGAGGATTACTTGAGGCCAGGAGTTCGAGACCAGCCTGGGCAACATAGTGAGACCCCATCTCTAAAAAATAAAAATAAAAATAATTTGAAAAATATATATTACATGCTGCACCTATTACAGACCAAATGATCTGTTCTCTAGAGTCAGAGGCGGGAGGAATGTTGAGAGGTTTGGAGGATTATAAAGTTCAAGTTCAGCAATCTCAGTAGCAGAATTGGGAGGGATGGGTTTGATGATAAAGTGTGGGGAAAGAGAAAAGGAGAGAAAGTAACACATATAGCCCCCCACACACAAATACACATACACATGAAGCAACAAAAAACTCCAACAAAACACCCAACTCCCACACCCCAAGGCTGTCCCTCTTTTTGAGGCCCTGCTCCTGCCGCACACGGCGGCGCAGACTGCCACCGCAGGGCTGCCCGCTTTTGTGCTGCTGTGTCTGAGTCTCTCCCAAAGCTGTGACCCTCGAGAGAGCAGACACTGGCTTTGCCGTATTTTGTCTCCCCTGAGGCGGGTTGGTCCCTTAAAGCCTATATTTGTTAAAATGAATTGAAATTAGGAAGTGACAGACTTTTGTTTTTAAAAAGCTTTATTTCTTTTGATGCTTTTTGGGAAATATTAATAGCAATGATATGGGAAGAGAGAACAGTGGAGCAACTCCTTGGCAGTTATAAGGGAAATGAATGTGGTGCCATATTTTTAAAGCCCTGGGTCTGATCTGTCCCAGATTGGATTCTCATTCTTAGAAGAACAAAAAGGAAGGAAATGGAGCTGCATCTCCGCCATCGAGTCAGCCTGGAGGGTCTGCCTCAAAGAGGACTGAGGGGAAAATGTTCAATTTTGTCGGTTTGTTCTGCTGGGTCCTTCTTCCAGGACACTGTTTAGCACGCTGAGAGCAGATGAGCAATCAGCTGTGAAAAGCTTTAATGGGCCCGGCACCCCTTTGGGAATGAGGCAAGGCTCTTGCTGGCGCTAGGCACCAACATCTCTTTCAGTTCAGTGGGCTTTGTTTTTGTAATGGGAATTTAACTCCCTCAGGTGGCCCCGGGATGGAGAAACATTACTGCTTCAGCAGCAGTGAGGTTGCGGCACCTTCTAAAGGGAACGGAGGCCACTGTCCTGGAAGGGGACCCCGGGATCATTGGGGACCTTTGGAAATCTTGAATTTCCTGGGCTGGGGAGAGAGCAGATCGCATGACCCTGTGATCAGAGTGGGGCTGTGATTACCTGTGGCTTCCAAGCTAGGGAGCTGGGACAGTTCCTGGAGTAAAGGGGACTTGGGCTGGAAGGACCCAAGGGCTTGGGACGCCCACAGTATCTCTTGAGGGAGCAACGGAGGCGGGCAGCCTCTTTTAAGCTTGTGAGCTCCCTGGAGTGTGCTGTAAAGAATTAGGCCTCGGATTTGGTTGGGAGGATGGGAAGGGATGTTTATCTAATAATACTAATAAGGAGGAGGAGGAGTAAGAAGCAGGTATTCTGTGTTTATTATATACTAGACCTTGAGCTAAATACTTTATTTATTATTGTATGAGAGCTGTGCCTTCACTCCCTAGCACTGACAAAATTTTGTCTTTGTCCAATTAGCTTCTTCCTCTCTCCTGCCTTCTGCGGGTTTGCCTGGCTACTGTGCTTTTTAAAAATGTGGAATCAGGACAATGGGTATGGAGACGGAGGGCTGGAGAGGCAGTGGAACGGGGAGGGATTCTTCTTGCTGGGGCAGCTCCAAAGCTCTCCTTTATTCTGGGGAATGCTGGTAATGGGCAGAGTATGGATAAAAATTTAAAAATAAAGTGAGAAAAATGTACTTAGTGAGCTAAGTTGACATCTATAACAAATACAAGATGGGAAGGAGTAAAAAGCAGAAAAATAATTTGTGGATTGGGTGTTGGGTAGGGTTGCCAGATACAATGCAGGACATCGGTGAAATAGGAATTTCAGATAAACAACAAATAATTTTTTTAGTGTTAGTGTGTATTTTTTAGCATAAGTATATCCCAAATATTGCATGGGACATATTTATACTAAAAAAAAGGATTCGTTGTGTATCTGAAATCCAAATTTAGTGGGGCATCCTTTTTTGTTTTGTTTTATTTTTGCTAAATCTGGCAGGTCTAGTAGTGGGGAGAGTCTTGTGGAGCTTCTAGAGTTGAGATTCTGGAGCAGATGGGAAGGATAGGGGAAATGGGCAGAAGAAGAGATTTTAAGAAATGTTGCTATGGGTTATAAATTGGACCCCCTTTTGTTTTTTGAGTGCCACTACTGCAATTAGAAAACTTTATAAGTGACATTTGGTTTTAGAACTATCTTCTTTAAATGTAACTCCATGCAGAGACCGGGTGATGTGGAGTCCCAGCTTATGTCTGGCTTACATTATTTCATATAACTCATACAATCACACAAGATAGGTGGCATTACTCTTGCCTTACAGATTAGGAAATTGAGGTTCAGAAAGGTTAAGTAACTTGCCCAGGGTCACACAGTGGAGCTGGATTCCAAGCGTATGTTCATTTGACCTCCTGTGTTCTAAGGCCTGAAGAGCCTGTTTCAGACTGAATCTCTACTTCCCTCAATGACCACCAGGATGTATATTTTTTAAAAACTTGAATATAACATGATAAATGCATGAAGAATACACTTACTGATTTTTTAGTATTCCTTTTTCAGTTGAAGAAACAGATATCTGGAGAAGATAAGGGTCACACAGGTAGGTCATTAGGGGCAGAGCCAAGATTAGAACCCAGACCCACAGGGAGACAATAAGGTTTGAAAGCTCCAGAGAAAAGCTGTACAAAAAAAAAAAAAAATGAAGCTGGTCAAGTTGACAGTCCCTGTATTGTCAGCCTCTTCCTTCCTCAAATTCATCCCCTCCCCACGTCCATTTCCCTCCTTCTCCAAGCATTGAGCCATGTCCCATTTCTGTGTGTTCCTACTCTGAGCCAGCTGTCATAATCCCTGCAAGGTGTTAGCTGATAACGGCCTATGGGAGGATCATAAAATGTTAGCCCAGTGGAGGATATTAAAGGCGGCAGAAGTCTGAAAGCAAGCGTGTGCTGAGACAGATATTGCCGAGATGCCAGAGGGCCTGGCCACCAGGTGGCCTTGCAAGGTGGCACGTACCTTGGGGCATTCACTGTGGTCCAGTGTCTGGTCTGTCCCCAGCCTTGCTAGTCCAGACGCTCCGTCTTCTCATGCCCCTAATTAGACTGTGAGTGGGGATGATGACTCACAGTAATGAAGCTCAAACAGAGAAGTGCAAACACAAAGGCCAATTTATTAATGTACAATAAGTCACAAACCTGCTAAGCTGACTTTAGCCTGACCAGAACCTTCCTCTCGAGGGACCGGAAAATACGTGGGGAGTCAGAGTATTGGCTGGTTGTTCAGAGCTCCTGCAATCAGTGCAGGGGGAGTTAGACAGGGCAGACCAGAGTTTGGTAGCATTGAGCACCAGGGTCTGGGGCTGTCACCTCCACAATAAAGGACTGCCTGCCACCGTGACTGGACACATGCCCCTATTAAACTAGGCATGCTCTCTTCCGGGTAATGCCAAGATATGGCAGGTATCAGACCAGGTCCAGGCAGGAAATAAATAGTCTACTCAAAAGGGGGTAGTAATTGGAGAGTTTAAGGAAGGGATTCTTTTCAAGTGTGTTTCAAAACCAGTATGGGATGCTGAAGCACCCCCAATCTAGCAACCGTGGAAGTCATCACCATCTCCAGGGCAAAAGGAGGAAGCAGCTGCCATGATCTAGAGGGAACTACAGCCACAGCAGGAAAGGAAGGCACTGCCACAGGATCTGTGGCCTTTGGTTTGGGAATACAGTTCCTGAAAAACAGTCGAGCAGGGAGGGAGCCCGTGGAAGAAATAGTCTAGCTTCCCTCTTCCCGTCCTCTGATCCTACTGGGGTCTCCCTTGACCGAATGCAGCTGGAAGCCCGAGGGCCCAGGTGACAGAGTCTGCAAGAGGCCAACCTCTCAGACAGGGCAGGGTAGAGAAGGCCGAGAGCAGATCTGGAGGGGCAGACAGAGAAATCTGGCACATGGGGCTACGAGCATTGTGCCTCCTCTTTCCTAGGCTTCCTCTCTGGACTACCTTGCTTCTGCTTGAGACATTCTAGAACAATTGCTTCAATCTGGTCACACAGCAGTCTTCCTGGTCCAGGAGCCATTCTCTCTCTTTAAGGTGACTTTAAGTGTTTCTGTTCTGATCAGTTAAGTGATGAATCCATTAATGCAACTTTATAATCCGACTTTCCTCATTTACTTGTGCTTTGTAGGGCCACAGGGGGGACATGTCTCAGGAGCTTCCACCAGCCAGTCTAATTCAGCCTCACTGAGCAGAAGAGTTAGGGCTGAGGGGAACTCAAGGCAGGCCAGGCTCTCCCAAATACTCCCTTGCATCGGCTTTACCAGGAGTGTTTGCATGTTAACAGGGACTCTTAAATATACAAAATTTAAGACCCAAGGATTCCTTTGGCAAAATTTCAGTTGAGTGGTGGAGAGATGTGAGGGGCCGAATAACGCCCCTCCCCTGAGATACACACATTCTAATCCCCAGAACCCGTGAATTGCCACCTTATATGGAAAAAGGGACTTTGCAGATGTGACTAAGTCAAGGATCTTGCAAAGTGGAGGTCGCCCTGGGTTAACTGGTGGGCCCAGCGTGATCACGAGGCTCCTTTCAGAGTAGGCAGCAGAGGCAGAAGGAGAGAAGAGAGGTGATAGCAGAAGGAGATGTTGGATTGATGCATTTTGTGGGTAGAGGAAGGGACCACGAGCCAAGAAATTTAGGAGGCCTCTAAAAGACAGAAAAGGCAAGGAAATGATTCTCCCCAGAGCCTCCAGGAGGAATGCAGCCTTTGATCTTAGCCTTGTAAATCCCAACTTGGACTTCTGACCTCCAGACCTGTAAGAGAATAAATTTGTGTTGTGTTAAGACACTACATTTGTTGTAATTTGCGACGGCAGCCATAGGAAACTAACATGGAGGATGTTCTTAGGGTAGAAGCTCCTTTTCAACATCCTTTGATCAGAAGACTGAGGCTACACATAGACCTCCTTGGGTGTCTTTTTTGCCAGCCAATTTGGGGTCTCTACACAGACACCAAAGGACTGGAATTCTAAGCACAAAAGCTACCCTGGTAATTCGTCTAATGGCATGCAGAACGTATGCCAAAGTGGGTTTCTGCATGGCTAAGCATGTTCCTAGAACTTGTCCTTCACTGCTCACCAGGCCAGGGACGGCTGAGGCCCTCCCAGCCCCAAGACCTCTGAGTCCAGAGCTCTGCATTCCCAGAAAGGCAAGTGAGAGGCCTCTCCAGGCGGGGATCAGTGGTGAAAAAATTAAGGAGTGATACAAAGGACCCATTTCCTCCTGGCATTCCGTTGCAAAAATAACCCAAGGGGAGGGCTATGAATCTGCTTTGAACTGGAACATTGGGGAAAAAAATTCACCACATGAACTTCATGTCATTTAGCAGGTTTCTTTAGTTCTGTGCTCCACCCTGCAGTGACCCCCAACAGGCTCTCGGGGAGAGGTCCTTCTCTGCAAAGCTGTTTGCTTTCTTCTCCAATTAAGTCACACGCACTAAATGGAAATGAAGAGGACACCGCTTAAAATGTGCCTTTGGAATGAAATGGGATATGAAAAGGCTCAAATCCATTTTAGAGACAGCCTCTTCTGTCAGAAATCAATATAGCCCTTGCATTCTACAATGTGCCAGTTCATAAAGTGAAAACTGCTCGAACTCTCAATTTAACATTTTCAAAGCTGATATTAAATTCCAAGATTTTATATCTGCTGTTGCCCATTTAGGACCAAGTTATAAATCTGAAGTCTCTCCCCAGCTCATGAGTCTGACAGTGCTCGATAAAAACTTTTATAATCAAGTTCGATAAAGAATCACAAATCTCCATCTTGTGGTTTTTAGCTTACAACCGTCTTCGTAAATAACACCTTCCTGTCTTGGCGTTTGTCAATGTTTTGTCATTTTTTAAAAGGAATAAAATAGAAATACTATGTAAACTCTTACCTCTTTGACAGAAATTACTGTTAGTAAAGGATTCAATGAATAAGATGTCTCCCTAGTGGCATTTATAAAGAATGACCATGAAAAACCAGAAGATGGAATCTTTGGTGACATCCATTGTCTGCTATAAATGACTTTCATAGGGAAACAAGACAGGCCAACATCTGGAAGTCTTAAAAAAGACTCCTCTTTGCTCATTAGCATTTATTTCAGTCCTGAAATAGGCAATTGGGCATCTGTCTTCTCTAACCTACCCTTAGGCTAGAAAGAAAGGGGCCAGTTCCACCTCCAAACCTGTTTGGGGCAAGCTCCTTTCTTCAGAATCAGACAGAATCTTTTAAAAAACATCAATAAAAGAGATATTATAATTCAAGCAAGTTGGACTCTGAGTTCTCTGTGGTTTTCTACTTATAAAAATAGACTGAAAACAAAACTATATATACATATACAGTAAGTCCTCACTTAAGGTTATCGATAGGTTCTTGGAAACTATGACTTTAAGCAAAACGCTCTATAGCAAAACCAATTTTTTTTCTCATCAATGTTGTAACAAAACGACATTGCACAAAAGGACATCTTTCGAGGACCTGCTGTAAGTCGTTTCACTTAAAGCTGCTTTCAAAGAACCTATTGGCGACCTTAAATGAGGACTTCCTATACATGTGTACACACAAATATATACATGTATATACATATACATAAATACATTTGTACTAGGTAGTATGTAATATATGTAATATGTACTAAAATTATAAAGATATGTGTGGTAACGGTAAACATCCAAACCAGGGCAGTGGTAACTTCTCAGGAGGGAAGAGGATGCGAGGAGGAGAATACACAGGAAGCTTCATGTAAATTTATAATGTTCTATCTTGTCAAACCGGGTTATTCTCAGATGCTCATTATATCTTGTCTATACCTTTTTTTAGTTGCACATCTGCCATATTTCATGATTAAAACAAATTTTAAAGAAGGGTCTAGAGTTGGCTCATCAGAGAAACGGGGAAATGAGGGGATAGTCCACACATCATTCAGATTCAGTGTGACCTTTTCCTGTCCTCAAGCTCGCTCTGCTGGCTCTACAGTGACGTGGGAACAAAGACATGCCAGTGACAGGGGACAGTGAAAAGCAAATGGTGTGCCGACTTGCACTGGCTCACAGAAGCCGATTGGTAAATTTTCAGAAATTTTGCAAGTGACAGTTAAACACTCATTATTAAAAATTAACATATATACAAAAGTACAATTAAATAACTTATATTGAAAATGGACTGAGCTCGGTGGCTAATGCCTATAATCTCAACATTGAGGTGGGAGGATTGCTTGAGCTCAGGAGTTTGAGACCAGCCTGGGCAACATAGTGAGACCTCGTGTCTACAAAAATAAAAAAAAATTAGCCGGGCGTCCTGTAGTCCCAGCTGCTCTGGAGGCTGAGGCAGGAGGATAGCTCGAGCCCAGGAACTCAAGGTTACAGTGAGCTATGATCATGCCACTGTACTTACCTTACAACACTTGATTACCATCTATTCTCCTGAAGTTATGTCTGCTTGTGGTATCTACATCTGCATGGTGGAAGTCCTACATAACGGCCCACCACTGCACACTTCTTCACAGCTTGGCATTCAGTGACATCATGTTGATAACTTGAAACTGGACATGGTGGGAGTATTTACACCATGGAAATTGACACATGCTACTAGTTGGGGCTTCCCATCCCCTTCCTCCCCAACTCACATACATGAGAGCCTGTTGATAGTCACTTACCAGCACACCACTGGGCAGAAACCAAATTCCTCAACAACTTCTTGGCTTTAACTTTATTCTGGACATTCTGAATTCTCAATGACCAAGAAGAGCTCATCCCCCCACTAGGTTTGAATAATTTCCAAAATATCAACTGGATAGATACCTGAGGTATTAGGCGATTGGGCAGAATGTTCATGACAGAGGTGGTCTGTTGTTCCCTTTTGTGCTCCCCTGAGGCCTCAAAGTATCGACTGTGTCAGTCAGTGTCCCTCAGTCCCTGGGCAAGGATGCCTTTGTCTGTTGGGCTATTCTAATCCTGGATGTCACAGTGTCATCCTTGGCTATGCCTGTTCTAATTCCCTTTCTGTTTTCAGTCCTGACTTATCTTCGGCTGGTGACTCCCTGGAGGCTTAGACTTTGACTTATGTAGTACGGGGGACTGGCAAAGGAGTGGGATGCCAGCCTGCTCGCACATGTGCCTGGGGGCCCAATTCCTTGCCCATTTCAAAGTTTGCCCTTTCGGTTGTGTCCCTGCTACTGGCAGCTCCTGGAGCATCTGGAGCTTAGCAAGGGGCAAGCAGGGGCTGCCTAGAGAAGAGTCCCCCCACCTTCCCCGCGCCAGCAATTCCCCAGGCCTAGGGTTTCAGCCCCGGGGGCACCAGCTAGAGTCAAAGAACAGCCTCAGCTCTAAAACAGGTAGAGGGAACTGGAGATTACACAACAAGAGCTGTCAAAGATAGAGCTTACCTTTAAAGTGGATCTTGATGTTTCTTTTTCGCAGTTCTTCTCCAAGTTATTAAAAAAAAAAATCTATGTTAATTTAAAAAAAAAACCTGTGAAAAATGAAAAACAACCTAAATATCCACTAATGGGGCAGATTAAGTATATTCTATGTTAAGAAGAAAAATTACGGATCAATGAAAAATCATCTTTCTTTTTGAATACTCTACCATACCCGTGTTAATGCTTGTTAGAAGTGTAATATTTTTAAAAAACAGCACCATAAATGATTATTTTGTGGAGATCATATGGCACATGAAAAATCCACCTTCTATTATTTACCACTGTATTTAAAAGAAGAACTGAACTGTTTTAGGTAGAACTACCTGTTCTACTTGTGGTTTAGGGTAAAATTTCTGGTAACGGCAAATAGATTTTGTAAAAGTGCTGTAACTCAAAAATTTTAAGCAGAAGGGAAGGTAATGTACTCTAGAACAGTGTGCGAGACGCCCCAAAAAGTGGCTCTGGGGAAGACAAAACCACTAATGTGAAAGAGACATGGGAAGCGTTTGAATAAATAATGTTATGAAAAGAGAGTGGAAGAAAATAGTGTTTCTACCTTAGTATGTTATTTTATACAGTACTTGATTTTAGAGATGTATGCAACTAAAATAATATATAATTTAAGCTAAAAATCATGTTTTAGAAGACCAATGCCATGGAGAAAAGGTCAGAGCAGTGATAAATCAGTATAAAAATTCTTGGTATATAAAAATTATTCAACTGCAAATACAAATACATATGAAAGAAAATAAATGTTTATTCATCTGGAAGGAAGTCATCAAAAATAATCAGAGTGGTTATATTTGATGTAAGATTACAGGTGACTTTTATATTCTTCTTTATACGTTTCTATAGTTTCCAAACCTTACACAATAAATAATCATTACTTTTATACCAAAAAACAATCTTATTTTAAAAACAATATCATAAAACATCTGTCTATAGACACTGCCTCTGCTGAGCCCCTGTGGATCCTCCTAGGTCTACCAGGATGGAGTAGAAATAAAATATTAATAATAGCTACCTTGGCTTGAGTGTGAACCATGTACTTGGCACCGTACTGAGCACTTTGCATGGATTATTTTATATAATCGTTGTGTCAGTCTTATGAAGTTGGCATGAATATACTGATTTCATAGGTGAGAAAACTAAAGATCAGAGAGGTTGGTTCTTCGCTTAAGTCACACAGCTAGGGAGTGGGGGAGCTGGCATTTAGGCCCACGCAGACTGACTCCAGAGGCCACACTTTTGGCCAGGTGCTGCCCTGTGCTGCCTGCCAGCACTCCAGTGCCTATACAGAGGATTCCAGAAGCTGTAAAAGGCCAGCCCATGGGAAAATTCCTAGCCAAATGTCCCAAGCATCCTTTTTAGCTTCATCTTGCTTTTTGAATAATGTACCATATCTGTGTAATAATTGTTAGAAATGTAACATTAAAAAAAACCCAGAACCATAAATGGTTATGTTGCAGAGATCACATGGCACGTGAAAAATCCACCTTCTATTATTTACAACCGCATTTAAAGGAAGAACCAAACTGTTTCAGGTTGAACTAACTGTTTTATTAATAGAGCTTAGGGTAACAACAAATAGATTTTGTAAAAGCCAGAAATTTATTTGAGTTAAGCGAGTGCTGTGGCCTGAATGTGTCCCCTGCCAAATTCATATGTAGAAACCTGATCACCAGTGTGACGGTATTAAGAGGGAGTGTTGTTGAGGTGATGAGGCCATGAGTTCAGAACACGCATGAATGGGGTTAGTGCTCTCATAGAAGAGGCCAGAGCGCTGCCTTGTCCGGTTCCACTGTGTGAGAACAGAGTGAGAAAGGTGCCGTTTATGAACCGGAAAGCAGGACTTCACCAGACACTGAATCTGCCAGTGCCTTGATCTTAGACTTCCAACCTCCAGAACTGTGAGAAATAAATTTCCGTTGTTTATAAGCCACCCAGTCAATGGCATTTTGTTAACAGCAGCCCGAGCTGACCAAGACACCATGTTTCTTACCTGGGACCACAATGTTTGCCAACAAGCGCCCAGAGCTTGTGGACCAAGTAGGCTTCTTGGACTGTGACCTGAGTAGTCTCACAGGGCCACGTGCTTGGTTTCATGCTTTGCTGTTGCCATCTTAAAATTCTTAATAATTTTTGAACAAGGGAGCTCACATTTTCATTTTGCGCTGGGACCTGCAAATTGTGTAGCTGGTCCCACCTGTAGGGCATCAGAAGGGAGAAATTTCCTTGGAAGTCTTTGAGCCAAAGGACCAAGCAGGAAGCTAGGGGGTCTTCCAAGTTGCAGGTCCAGTGACTACGAACCCAGAGAACAAGACACACCAGAGACGGGGGAATCCGAGCTTCTCCATTCACCCCTTTTATGAGAAAGCTCTCAAGGTAAAACCCCAAACTTGGGGTGAGGGAAATGTGGAGAGTGGCGAGTATGGCTTCGGTATCTGCCTGTCCAGTTCTACTTTGTTCTTTTTTACTCCTTGCTTTGTCTGTGGGTCTGCTTTTATTTATTGCCAGCCTGGAAGTATGTCCTTTATTCACTATTAGAGGGTTTTTTTTTTTTTTTGCAAGACAAAATATATTGTGACAATAAATACACATCGTGCTGTAGATAAGGCGTGCTACTGGGTATCTGCATATAATCAAAGGCCAGTATGAAAATGAGTGGGAATGAATGCTGTTTCTCTTTTCTTTTCTCTCTTAATAAAGAAAAGACATCTATTTCTCACAGTTCTGGAGGCTGGAAGTCCAAGAGCATGGTGTCAGCATCTGGTGGGGGCTGGAGACAGGGAGAGGCACCAAGGATCCCACTTGCTTTATAACAACCCACTCTCAAGACAACTAACCCACTCCACTGAATGCTGTTTCTTACTGCTTCAAGATTTAGTCCATGGTGAAGGGAGGACAGAAAAGAATTTGTGTCCACTTATTTCAAATGCAATACTACTCAATCAGAGACCTATGTCCCTGACCAAGAGCCCAAAGGCAAATGAGAACAACCTAATTGTTTTAAACTGCTTCATTGCAGTATTATTGATGTACAAAAAGCTGTACGTATTTAATGTACACAACTTTATGTGTTTGGAGAATAGCACATCCTGTTAAACCATCAAACCCTTGTCACTGTCACTGTCAGCAACGTATCTATCTCCTCCAAGAGTTTCTTCCTGCCCCCGTTGTTTTTGTTTTTTCCTTTGTCATGCCTAATATTTCTACTTATTCTGTTTAATTTCTTGTTTATTATTGATTCTATCTTGGCTCCTTATACTTTTGAGGCTTGTTTCATGTTCTTGGTCTGTCTGTTCCATCCTTCTTCGGATAACACTTGTGGCTTGTGTGGTTTGCTGTTTCTCTTCTGAGGGAGTGACAGTGCCCCGGTTAGGAGCCCGTATCCTCCGCGGTGCTGGCTGCTGGCTCTGGTATTGTGCGGGTACATGAAAGTGCCCAAGGGTCCTGGTCTGAGCCATCTGCCCAGGGTTACATACTCCTGGTTGCTATTGCTGTTGTTGTTAGTTCCTGGAATTCCTGCTTCCCTCTGTGGTTTCTGCAGCATGGATTTGCAAAAGAGAGCCAGCCACCCTGCTGGGATGCCAAGTTGTCAGGGATTGGGCATCTCTTTCTCACTCATTTCTGTTTCTTGTGTAACCTATCCACGCTGCATTCTCTCTCACTTGTAAATGGGTGAAACCTACGTTATAAGTTGCTAGCTATATGTATTTCTCCATTTTAATTGGTCCATTTCAATTCATTTACAAAGGCCCAATCAACGGCTACTGCCATTGAATTCCAGGATCCCTGTAGTGGAGGTTTACAAACAAAGTATCTGTGAGGAGAATGGGATCTGAAGGGTGGCAGAATATACCACCCCAAAATGTGCCACTTTGGCATAAGGATCATTTTGAGCTAAAAGCACTTAAAAAAACAGCAGATGCAGGTGCAGGAAGGGCTCTCTGACACTTCCCTTTTTCTCCTGATTGCAGGAGATAACCTCCCCGAGGCCCCACCGCTGAGAGTTTGACTTTGCAGCTCTGAGGGGGCACCCAGGATTCTGCAGGTTCACAGACCACCTGTGCTCCTTCAGGCCGACTGAGAAGCAAACATGAAGATGGGATTGGAGGAAAAAGAGATTTATCGGGGAAATGCCTGTGAAGGATAACAGGG
Organism: Avahi laniger; assembly: GCA_963575035.1. Classification (NCBI taxonomy): domain Eukaryota; kingdom Metazoa; phylum Chordata; class Mammalia; order Primates; family Indriidae; genus Avahi; species Avahi laniger. Next base: position 27,269 of record CAUYSK010088978.1, read on the forward strand.
AGGTGGGGTGAGCTTGGGTCACAATGCAGATCAGACCCCTGTGAAGGAGAGGGACGGAAACTGGCAAGAGTTAGGGCACCTGTCAAGTTTGGAGGGAACAGTTCCCACAAGACCATTCTACTTCTAACACCAATTGCAAGTTTGGAGGTCCCCAAGATCACCTTTGAGGTTCAGTAATTTTCTAGAAGGACCCACTAAACCGACGGAAAGGTATTATACTCATAGTTAGAGTTTATTACGGGGAAAGCCTAGAGATTAAAATCAGCCACAGGAAGAAGTGCATAGGGTGGGGTCCAGGAAAGTACCAACCCTGGAGCTTCCATTGTCTTCTCCCCAGGGAGTCAGGATGTGCTATTTTCCTGGTATCGATGCGTGACAACATTCATAAAGCGTTGCCAAATAGGGTAGCTCACCTGAGCCCTGGGTGACACCTTGATGACCCAAAGCCCCAGCTTAAATCATGATGTTGGCCTTTCTGGTGTGGCCAGCCCCTGCTCTAAGACACAGTGCTACTGTGTGGCCAGCCCAAGGCCCCCAGGCAGACAAAGATTACCTGCTGCTGGGGCTGCCGCTCCCTTGGGAGCCCAGGGGCAGCTGTGCCTCGGCCCCATGCAGGAGAGTTTGCACACGTGCAGCGGCCTGAGGGGCTTGGCTCAGGGGCTCCTGGTCCACAGCGACACCGAGGGGAGTGGCTTCTCACCTGTGTGCTCACGAGGGGCTGGGGAGGCACCACCCAGGGGAGTCACCACAGCCAGAACTGCTCTCCTAGGCCGTCCCTGGTGGAGGTACTGCAAGTCTTTTAGAGATATCTCCTTCTTAAACCCCACAGCTGTTTGGGCAAGACACCAGGTGGGAGAAATTGAGATTACATAGGGAAAGTGTGAAGTGTAGGCAAATCATGTGGAACCAGGAAGGGGGATGACTCAGAATAGAATATGTGTGTGTTTTCTGACTGGTAAAGCTGGGCCTGCCCCTTATTTGGGAGCCTGGTTTCTACTTTCCCTTTGCTTTCATTTTGTCTTAATGCCTTCTTCTCTGGGAGTCAAATCCCAGCCCGGAGGACAGACAGTTCACTGTGCTTTTAATTGAAACATACTTAGAAGATGTCCAGGCCTGGGTCAAGCCCCCACCAACAGTGAGCCTAAAGGAAGGGGGGGTGGCCTCAGCAGAACAGAACCTCAGGTCACAGAACCCCACCGCCAGAACATGGTGATCTTGGGGACAGGACACTAGACACAGAGGCTGGCGTTCTGGGTCCTCTAATTGATTTGCCGCTGACTATTATTACTGTGTTTCCTGGATTCTAAGACACCATTGATTGTAAGATGCAACAAGATTTTCATAACTGGTTTTAGGGAGAAGAAAAGAAACATGGTCACATCAAACACATACATCACCTGAAATACCCATCCTGATTTCAGGATGTGAAAAATATAGAGCATCTTAAAACTGAAATAGCAAAAAAAAAAAAGAACAGAATGTATAAAAACCAAATACAGAGGAGATTTTTCTAATTCTGAGAATGAGATGCAAAACCAATACCCACATTTTAGAATAATAGTATTAATAGGCTTTTTACCATGTGTCACTGCTATTTTTTTGAGAGGAAGAAGACATGAGTTGACCTGGCATATACTCACCCAAAAGTGTGGTATTAGGGATATTCGCATTCAGCAAGCAGTGTAGGGATTAAATTGGCTAGTAGATATTTGCATCTTCTAACCACACAACTGAAACAAGAGAACTAAATGAAATTTCGGTTTTAGATTATTAGCTGATGTTTGTGGAGCATTTTTTATGTCCAGGCACTGCTTTAAGTACTTCACCTGTATTAACTCATTTAATCCTACAAAAATTCTATGAGAAGGTGCGATGACTCACTCTGGTTGTGGTTATGGGAACGCTGAGAGATTAGCACTATGCTCAAGGCCCCGCCAGGAGGATGTGGACTTGGACACGAGTGGCTCCAGAGCTCCCCTCTTAACTGCCCTATCCGGACGCACTAAAGCATAAGGAGGAAAATAGACTAAACAAAACTGAGAGTTTTTAGTCATTGTGGGCAGAAGGAACTGTTGGGCTGGGCTAAAGGCAGTGGTATGCTGGTAAACTGGTTCTTCTCCCCCAGCCCCAAAGCCCTGGTTTATAACATTTGCCAATTCCCTTGGTGTAAATGCTTGCACCATGGCTGATTTCAAGACACCAACCTGCTGGTAAAATTCCTGAGTGTTTAACATTGTCTCTCTGTAGCCAGTATGAGCTGGCTCTAGCACACCACTGGCTGACAGTAATTGTCTAAATTAATTTGGGGCAGTTTGGCCAGGAATGTGTTTTGCATGATGTTAAATTAAGCCAACTGTAGGCATGACTCTGCATGTGTGTTCAGGGCTTGGAAATGGTTTCTCCCCTTCTGCTTCCCTACCGCCAACCAGGAGAGCGAGCCCCTTGCTGGACTCTGAGGGGACCAGGAGGAGGGTGGCCTCCTTGCTGGCCTCCTGGAGTGTCATAGAAGAAGCCGAAGACCAAAGTTCCCACTTAAAGGGAGGCAGTTGCCTGACTCACGCTTAAAAAGGAGCACTTAGTGGCTGCCCAAGTGCCTCCAGCCTGAAGCTGAGTAGCAGTAATGAAACGAAATGTACAGGAAGAAAAACAAGCAGATTAAACAAGAGGGAGGAGGGTCTCTGAAGTGGTGGAGCTGAGGGGCCAGGAAGAGGCTGATGAGCTGTGACCAGTGAGGGCAGAGGAGAAGAGAGCAATCCCTAGAAAGTGAAATAACTGGAAAAGATTGAGGTTAATATCAGGGCAGCTCTAGAAACATAATCTAGAAGCAGGGGTCACAAACTCAGATGTCTACATGGGCCAGGTAGATAAGTGGGCAAATTAGACAAGGTAGACAATAAGGAGTGGTGGGGACTGTGGCAAACTATAAATACACACCCTGCCAGAAGACATTGAAGTTTTTGGCTTATTTTTGTTATTTTTTTTTAAGGCGGTGGTTGCTTTTTTAAACATTATGGCGAAGCAAAATTGGTCTGTGACCTGAGTTGTCACAAAGCCTCTCCGTGAAAGGTTCTAAAAGCCAGGCCCACAGGTTAGCCTACCAGTGACTTCAACTGCAGTTGTCCCCGTTCCTCATTTGAGGCCTTGAGGTACCAGGGGTGGGGCAAGCAGTGGGATCCCTCCATCCCAGGTGCAGGCTATAACAGGTGCATCGTCTGCAGCTAATTTTAAAACAAACTAAAAGTGTCTGCTTTTTGTTATCACCATGTGCTGGCAATTCTCAACAATGTCAGTGATAAAAATATTCCTCCTTGAAAAAAATCTCTCGTTGGTCTAAGTTCTAAATAATGTTATGGCTGTTGTTGAGTTTTAACAATGTAAGCTTCCAATTAATATATTTAAATGACATCTATTAATGAACATAATTTGGAGAATTAACTCCTAACTTAAATGGATTCACCCACAAGAATTTGGGTTCCAAACCCTGTGGAACCACGTAGTCCTATGCTTACTCGATAGATTCAAAATCAATAATGCCAGCACCTCATTTTAACATGAGGAAACAGAATCCTAGTTTCAATTCGGTTGTTCCATGTGACCATGGCCAGAACTCAAAAAGACAAGGTTTAAATGCCTTGACTGTTTTCATCAAGAACTGGAAGCTTGTCCTAAAACAACAGATAAAATAAAGCCAATATTGACTGCCACACAGCCAGTTTCTCTGATTCTTACAGGAGAAAAACTTCAGAAGTTTAACAAGTATAATAGAGATTTCTGGTGAATTTTCTGGTGAAGATATTCTAGTGGAAATTTTTTTGACTGTGGAGATATTTGAAAGCAGTTATAATTGATCCCAAAGAAACAAGTACATGGATAGTCTTGCAACTTCTGAAATTAATTGTAAAATGGGATTTTTATGAGTCTATGACAAACCTAGCCTTACATTTAAAACTTCCCATTTGTATATCTATTGATTCATGTAAAAAAATTTTTTCTAAATTAAAATTAATAGTTGACTATGAGTGAAGAAATCAACAAAGCTGGGTTTTGAACTTGAACATGTGAAATCAATTCTGACAAAGTCATTAACAAATTAGAGATTAAACCTCAAAAACAGAAACTATAACATCATTCATTGCTGACCAATCTGTAGGTATGTTCCAGTTTTTAAAAGTATCGATGTAATTAAAACAGATCAATCCATTACTATTTCTTTTTTTAATATTTTAACACTTATTTATTTGTTTTTGCTGGCATGGTTTTATATGTATATATGAAGCTCAAGAAAAGAGATCTTTCATCATCTGCATTCCTTTTCTGGCCACTATTATGACAGTCTTCCCTTCTCTGCAGTTTCGCTTTCAGTGGTTTCAGCTACCCGTGATCAACCGTGATCTGAAAATACTAAGTGGAAAATTCCAGAATTCATAAGCTTTAAATTGTATGCTGTTCTGAGTAACATGATGAAATCTCGTGCTGTCTCGCTCTGTCCCGCCTGGGATGTGAATCATCCGTTTGTGCAGCGTATCCACACTGGATAGTATGTATGCATAAAAGAAAAAACAGTGTCTGTAGGGTTTGGTGCTGTCTGTGGTTTCGGGCATCCACTGTGATGGATGTATCCTCAGAGGATAAGGGGGGATTTCTGTGTTATTTGTTTCGCTGCATGATTATTGTTGAAAGTCATCACATAGAGGAGGGGATGTTACAAATCGATCTGCCCAGTGTCCCTGGTCTGCCAGTGAGGGTCTGCCTCAGCCTCGCAGGTGGGGGTGGCCGCCGGGCTGGTGTGAGCCAAGCAGCAAGAATCCCTGAGCCCTTCTAGTGCAAGGACCACATGGGGAAAGGGTTTTCCCCAACATTTTATTTAGAACTTCATCCAACATGGGAACAGTTTTGAGACAACCTGATTCTCACCACTCAGTGCCCTGATTTGAGAGTCCATCTTGGCAACACAGAATGGGCTTTGGAGCAATGATGGAACGCCTGGTATTTAAACGTTTGATTCCATAGGCCAACATGTGGTGGGTCTTGTTCCCATTAGAGAATGAAAATATTGTGGGGGCCTTTCTAGCCACCATCCCAGCTGGGTTACTTGGGGGCTTTCACTGGCACAGGGCCCTGACATTGGGCAGAGGGATACAGATGACTTTGCTCTCCTCCTGGCTCCATCGTGGTTACCCCTTGCAGAATGGGGTCATGGAGACAGGCCAGCCTGAGGAAAGGCCCAAAGCTCAGGCCGTGGGGATGACCCCTAAGCCAACTCTGGCAGACGGGGTGAGGCTGGGCCCTATTGTGCCAGCCCTAGGTGGACAGAGATGGTGACATTCTCTAAAATATAACTTAAAAATGGCCCACGATAGAGATCCCCCCAGGCCTGAAATTTTCATTATTGCAGTCACTCCATTGAGGTCGTATCTACTAATACTACTATTACTACTACCACCATTTTTACTCTGCTTCCTAGTAATCTTGTAAATGCACAAAAGTGCCACCTGGAGGGACTACCACATTCACCCTCAAAATGACGAGGAAGGCCAGCTCCTCATTAGCCAGCCTGGTTGTGCAGGGCCTGGAGGCCAGTGCTGCAAAGCAGGGGTGGTCACTGGGGAGTCTTGGATGAGGAGATCGGGAACAATGGGCAGGGTAAAGAGGACGCTTGCAGGAGGGGAACGGCCTGGACTGCCAGGGCGGTGTGGAGGGCCCGGTGCCCAGGTGTGGGTCCTCACCACCTTGCCTGGTTCAGTCCAGGCATCTACAATTGTCGTGTGCCAGGGAGACCAGGCAGTGGCACAGAGACACTCCAAAGGCAACTGACTTCTTCTTGGAAGCTGTTAAGGTTATTGATTTAAGTCATGACAGGCTCAAGGGCACTAAGATTCTCTCAAAAAGAAATCAAACTGTTTCTCCAGGTGACTATTGCTTTTTATGTAGGCAGGGGTCTGAATCTATTGAGGTGAAAGCCAGTAGGTCTCACCTCTAGAGCAATCTGGGGAGACCTATAAAGTTTATTGATTTGACTTAACGTACACCGGCTAATAATTAAACAACTAGACCCATCAATCCGTCCCCCAGACCCCCGAGAGAATGACTGCAGAGTGGATTGATTCCTTCTCAGAGATGGCAGTCGATGGGGAAAGCATGAGGGGGTCTGGACAACAGATGCTGCCCCATGCTGGGGCTCAGTCCATCCCCCGTCCTGCACAGTGACGATCTGGGGCAGCACACCAGGAAGCCACTTCTCTGCCCAAGTGAGGGACCTGGGATGGAGCCAGGAGTTCTCTGGGAATAGGCTGCAGTGACCTCTCTGGACAGTAAAAAGCTAGACAGCCCCCTTCAGGAAGGTGTTGGGGAGCTGCAAGATTTAATTCCACCAGGTAAGAAAAGGCGAGAGAGTGAGAGTATTGACGCAGTGGGGAAGGGGGTGTGTGCAGAGGGGCAGACAGATAACTGAGCGCCCAGCACGCCCGCCTTGAAGTCTGGACCAGAGCCTTCCAGAGGACAAGCTGCAGGCCTACTCTGCACCAGCAGGAAGGACCTGGAGGGGGCAGGCGAGGAGGAGTCACTTGACCCAATTCACCAAGTGTTTCTCTTGCTTCAGGAAGTAAGACATGTCCTTACCTGGGGTTACTTGCAGGCTTGTTGGAGAGACAAGATGTTCCCATTTGAATGAGATAATGACCTGAGATGCCAAGTCAGTGGCCCATGTTACAAGAGCTGTAGGAATGCAGGAAAGGTGCTGCTCTATGACGGCTGGAGGGGTTGGGGAGGGTCTTAGAGAGAAGGCGAGGCTTGAGCTAGGCTTTCCTAGTTCAAGAAAATCAGAGGGGAGTTGGATAGTACATCCTTCTAGAAATTTAGCATCCATTGTCTCATTGGGCACAGAAATACTTACGGACTGTGAGATCCTATACATAGTGGTTAAATGTGAGGGCTCTGGAATCAATGTGTAGGTTTAAGCCTGGGCTCCACCAATTATTACCCATGTGGACAAGTAACTTAACATCTGTGGGTCTTAATCTCCTCATCTATAAAGTGGGAATAATACCAGTACCTAATAACAGTAATAACAATAGTACTTAATAATATTAATTAATAACAATATTAATAATAGTAGTAGTACCTAAAATGGTACCTATATGGAAAAGTAATTGTAAAGATTAAATGAGATCAATGTTCATAAAGCACTTGGCACAGTGCCCAGTGTGTAGAAAACATTCAGTCACTGTCACGATTCCTGTTGTGAGTGCTGGTGGTAACAGTGTTCAGATTAGCACCAGGTTCTGGAGAGCTCCGATTCCTCATAGACTGTTTGGGGGAATGGATACAGGACAAGAGATTCTCTGTCTGTGGGAGATTATGTAGGAAATATTAATAACATTTGAAGTTTGAGTTTGTGGAAGGTACAGTGAGCTTTGATCGCGCCACCGCAATCCAGCCTGAGCGAGAGAGCCAGACTCTGTCTCCAAAAAAAAAAAAAAAAAAAGTTTGAAAGTCGAATGTGCTCCCTCAGGAAAGAGCTTCCATGGAGTTCCATGAAGTTCTCTCTTTACCTTCTCAGCCCCAGAATGTCCTCCCTGTCCTCTTCCCCTGCGGCGCCCACGCAAGCTCGCTGTCACGAAGTCTTCCCTGACAGCTCGGCCACCACGCTCTTTCCTCCCCTGACTCTATTGCCCTCGCCTCTCCTTGGGCAGGGAGTCAGAGGACAGATTCCTGTCATGCTGAGCCTCTCTTGCAGAGCTGTGCTATGTCTCCTCAATAAGGTATGTATTTCTCAAAAGTAGACGAATCGAATTGCGTTGAGACTGCAAACTTGGTTCTCTGCCGAGACTGAAGCGTCTGTGCTCTCTCCTGTCCCGCCCCACTCTTTTCCCATCCAGCCTGTGCCCATTGCTCAGGTCCTGGAAGCCGGGCACCCTGTGGAGTCCTGCTCGTGACCTCTGCGAACTTCCCAGGATGCCCTCACCCCACCGGTGGGGAGCCCCCTGGTAGGGACAGTGCCAGTGGGCGGGCTGGGCTTCTGAGGATGACGGAGGGGAGGCTGCTGCCACTGCTCCAGGCCCAGACTCTGATCAATTTTCAGCCTCTTCTGGCTGTTTCCACCTTAGTGCCAATGGGTCTTGATAAGTTTCCACTTGAGAGGTCAGAGTACCAGTCAAACCTGACAGGTGACACAGATTGGGGTTTGTGCTGGGCAGAGGGGCAATGACACCCCTTCCTTGCTCTTCTTGTGGCTTTCCTTCAGGACTGGGAGTCCCCCAAATCACTTTTTTGTATCATTGGTTTTCAACAATCACCTGTCTGGGAAGCAGATTATTGGCATCATTTCTGTACCTCCTACTACCCTGTGTTGTTACCTAACCCATAGGGTTAGGTTTAGGCAGGGAGATTAATATGGAGATATATCACGGGATGATTAGAGAGCGGTTCCTAGACCATCAAGAGAGATGACAATGGAATGGGGAACATCTACAATCCAGAATATACCATCTTAAACTTCATGCAAGGGCAGGCACACATAGGCCGAGGACAACCGGTCATACTAGGGAGGATAAAGCTGAGGCACGGCCCTAAGTCCCCACTTCTTCGAGGAGAGGCATTTTGGCCCACATGCCATGGAGACTGCTCTGTGCACGGGCCCTCTTGTCCTGGTTGGTATCTCCTGAACCTATGCTGTCCTTTTGGAATTATACGTGTGGCCCTCGCCTAGAGCCTGAAGGGCAGGGTTGGAGGCCCAGGAGCCCGGTGTGGAGGGAACGACAGAGGGCCACAGTGCAGCCAGCTAGTTCAGCACTTGCAGGCACAGATAAATTATCCCTGACTTTCTTGGGTCCTGTACTTATGATGGGACCTCTGCCAAAGGCACCACTGGAGAGCTGGCAGGGATGTAATGAGAAAAGAGTGCAGCTTTGAGCCTTGAACTTAAGTAGCCCCGAGAATAAATAGGTTGAACAAACTCTGAGAAGACAATTCTTTGAGGATTCGACAAAGGCATATCTAGAAGCGCTGACTCCACACAGCAACAATTTCACAAAGGGACTCCTTACCCTGTGTGAGATGAAAAATAACCCAGTCTCCAATGCAATACCAGAATGCCTTGAGTGATATTTACTAGCAACTTCAAAGCTGGGTAAAGGGGTAAAGGTTCCTTACTCACCCTCTAGCTAGTTCTCTTTTGTTTTTTCCCAGGCAGACAAAAGTTGCAGGGCCAATAAGTCCTCAAAATGGGGGGAATGGAACTTCCAGAAGCAGTACTTTCTGCAGGTTGGCAGGGATTAGCTATGGTATCTCAGAGGTCAAGAAATACATGAGCCACTTTTTTTTAAGGCCTAGTATATTACAAAAAAAGAGAGAGAGAGAAATGTCAAAACAGAATCATAAAAATTATAATTTTCGGCCTAGTGCGCTGGCTTACACCTGTAATCCTAGGAGGCTGAGGGGGGAGGCCGAGGCGGGAGAATCGCTCAAGATCAGGAGTTCAAGACCAGCCTGAGCAAGAGCAAGACCTTGCCTCTACTAGAAATTGAAAGAAATTAGCCGGACAACTAAAAATATAGAAAAAATTAGCTGTATGGTGGTGCATGCCTGTAGTCCTAGCTACTTGGGAGGCTGAGGCAGGAGGATCGCTTGAGCCCAGAAGTTTGAGGTTGCTGTGAGCTAGGCGGATGCCATGGCACTCTAGCCCAGGCAACAGAGTGAGACTCTGTCTCAAAAAAAAAATTATCATTTTTGAAACTTTACATTTAGTAAATGTAAAGTTAAATGTTAAAATGTTGATACATTTTAACAACAAAGTCACTGAGCTATTCACAAGATAATTACAGAACTTTCGAAAAACATTTATTTATAATGTCTGCAGGCCGTCTGGTCTGGTGATGGTGACACAAGTTTTAGCTGTGTGAAGAATACACAGAACATTTCAGTGTTGTTAGTGTGGCTCTGAGACTTCTGTGTGTAACATCATTGGGAGATGAGTCAGAATCTTAAATTTGAGGCCTTTGGTTGGCCTGGGATAAGTGGAACAAATGGCATCTCCAACCCTCCACGCCCTCCCACCACGCTAGCCTCGGATTTGCAGAAGTAAATACTTCATATAAATGCAGCATTTGATGAAGATCCAGAAGCCTTGGATATTATTTAATAAAGATTCCTTTGCTGAATTAGAGAAATTTTAAAGGAGGGATTATTATGGCTTCTGGGATAGCATTTGGGGGGTCCTTTTTACCTCCAGGGCCCAGATTTTATGTAAGCATTGCCAGTAAGACTCAGTTACACACATGTATCTCCACAAAAAGCCTAAAAAGACTTTGAGATAAAATGCTAATGGGAGAGAAATTGTCCTTCCTTGGCATATATGTAGGTGACACCTCTTATGAATCACTTCGGAGGTTTGGGGCTCACTTATCTCTTATTCCGGCCATGCCCAGTTCTCTGGGGCACCAACCAGTTCCCACAAGCACAGTTGACCGTGACACACCTCAGGTCCACTCTTCCTGACCCTTACTTTCTGCTTTTGGACCGTGGAGTGACATTGAGTGGGACTACTATGGTAGCCTGCTTGACACTCTCAGCTGGGGGACACAGACATGCATGGGGAGAGCCTTTGGCCAGTGGGATATGGAGCAATGGCGAGATGCTGCTCCTTTCTTTGCCATCGAATTGGTGGCAGGACACCTTCAGAATAGCCCCTCCGTGGCCTCCTGAGATTGTACCAGCAGTAGCTGTGGACAAGCCCAGCGCAACCACACAGCTCTGTGTTGGTTCTTTTCTCTTCTCTCTCCACTCCCCTGCTGCTCGCTGCTGCTCCTTTGGTCACTTTCCCCAGGAAAGAGCTTCCATTAGGCCCCTGTCTTAGGCTCTGCTTTCTGGAAAACCCAACACCCTTTTCCTAAGACCTGGTGGTGCACTGGATCTTCCTTTTTCCATTTTTTTGCAATGGATCTTTTGAGCCTAAATGCAAGATTCGACATTGGGATTTGTTACATGCCATCTGTGGGAATGTTTTTTAATCCTGATCTTGCCATTTAACAGTATTTGCTGTCCTTCCTAGCCTTGAGTTATCCACAGATTTGCTCATAAAATTTATCGACTGTTAAGAAAAAGCCATCAACAACCAACCTCTGTAACCTCACTGCACGCTCCACCCTCCCTGCTAACTACCCTCCAGCAGCCTCTCCCCTTCTCAGGTGCACAAATGGGCCAAGCTCTTCCTGCTCAGGGCCTCGTACTTGCTATTCTTTCTGCTTGGAATCCTCTTGCCTCAGGCTGTTCACATGGATGTTACTTTGTCATAACTTCAAAACTCAGCCTACATGGAGGATTTCCACGACCATCATGTTTCCTTCACAGCACACATCCCAAGCCATGATCGCCATGTCTGACATATTAGCAGGCTTTCTTCCCGTCCATTTCCCTAATTAGGATGAAGTCTGCAGGAGGGCAGGGCTGTCGTCCATTTTCTTCACTGCCACATCTCCAGCACCTCGCCCAGGTTCCGACACCTGGCAAGGGCTCGGTGGATGTCCCACTCATCCTCTCCACGTGCGCACCAGATCCCTCTGGCACTCAGGGCATCTCCCCGCCAGGTCCCCCCTCCGCTCTCCTGTGTCATTTTCCCTCTGCACTGGGTCATTCTCATCAGCAGACAAACGCGCCGCGAATTCTCCTGTCTTAAAAACTGAAAGAAACAGACAAAAAAGCCTCTTTCACCCACATCCTCTTGCGGCCGACACACTACGTATGTTATTTATCGCCTGTCTCCCCCACTGGGTAAGAAGCTCCATGAGGGAAGGATTTGTGTCTGTTTTGTTTATTGCTGTGTCCCTGGCACCTCGAAAGTGCCTGGCACATAGCAGGCCCTCAATAAAAGTGTTGGGTTGATTGAATGAATCATTTTGTGGAAAGAATCAATAAAATAGTAAAGCCTTTCTGAATTAATAGAGAAAAAAACCAGTCTATATCTTGAGCAATGTGTAAATGACTTAAAAAATCATTCAACTAAGAAACAAATATACATAGGACAGCTCTGTAGAGATAAGGGGTGGCTATTTAACTGTGTATGTGAGGGAATGATTCTCTTCCATGCTCTGGCGCTGCCTTCTCATGTGGGAAGCTTGGCAAGGTAGTTTGAGGGAGAAAGGAAAACCTGCTATAGGCTCCTCAACATTCAGGTAACGGCTTTGCCTTAGAGATAGAAAACGTGAGGCCCAGAGGTAGTGACCTTTCCAAAACCCTGTGTCCTCCCTTCTAATGGCTTAGGGCATAATCTTCCACAGAACACATCCAGATTACTAACTCACAGTAAAGGAAAAGTTCTTGTGCTTATGTAGAACCCAGATACCAGGAATTTTCTGGAAAATGGGTATGCAATAATAGCACCAGCCAGGAGATGGCGACTCGCCTTTCTCTCCAGGAGGACTGAGGTGGCACTGAAGGACAGAGAGAGAAGGTTGGGACCCGGCCCCGCCAGCCAGGGCCTCTAGGGAGGACGGCCCAGAAAACAGGGCTCTACCTCAGAATGTCTTATTCTTGTTGGCTGGGGCCCCCCCGTGAGTAAAATAGCTGAAAAAGATACATTTTTAAGACTTCAGATGTGAGAGCAATTACAAGTTCAGGGTGGTTGGCAGGTCTACAGTCAGGATATTTATCTCGAATTCACGGAGTCTGAAAATCTAGGACAGCTCCTTGGCAACCCAGTACTGACAGATCTTTTGTTCAACTTTTCCTGGGCTTAGGCAATAGCCTCTGAGAGCCAACTAGAAGATTTTCTCCAAGATGGAGACTCAACTTAGACAACATTTTACCACAGAATTATTACCTGGGCTTTGGGGTCCACCAACCCTTAATACTGTGTACAAGGGTTGGAGGTGGGTGATGTGCTGATAGATACAATTCCTAAAGAGAAAGTCCTTTGTTTCATCTGTTTCTTGGAGGGCTCCATGATTCAAAAAAGGGTAAGAAAGTATTTCAGCTTTTCCAAGAGGCCTCACTGGTTCTTTACCCTGACAAGTCTCCTGAGGTGCTCCAATTTTCCATTTTTCATTAAGAGGGTCCCAGTCAGGGATGAATTGGGAGACAGAAAACATTATCAGTTATTTGAATAGAGAAAGTGATACAAGAATTATTAACTAAATATGAAGCTGTTAACTAGGTAATTGAAAAGGCAAAAAGAGTACGCTAAGGTATCACGAAAGTAGCAACTGCAAGAAGCAGACATCACCCCAGGGCTGAATATGGGCAGGGGTGGTAATTATAATATTAAAACTTAAACACTTGAAACTCGCACTCTGAGGAGAGGCGCTGCTTGGCTGGGCTGGCATCTCTGAGCCGGAGAGAACCCCGTGGGGCCCTGATGTCTCCTGGGAAGATGGAAGTATGATGAGGCTGGTTCTGTAAGTGTTGGGAAAACTGGAAACTGCATTCAGCAGCTGCTAAGAGGAGGAACTGCCACTGCCAAGGTGAAGAGCTGAGACTAGGGTGACACTGACAGGAACAGAAAGTAGCCAGGAAGGAAGGAATCCTTTCTTTCCCTTCTAGCCATGTTCCTTAGGGTCTCCCACAGGAAGGGCCTACCATGGAGCCAGCTGGCAGAGCAGAACAGTGGTTGGCAGTGTCCCAGCCCCAGCGCCACACAGCCAAGTACAGAAGGGTAGCTTTGGAGCTGAGAGACTGTAAGTTAAGGAGGTCTCCCAGAACACTTTACTGTAACACACAGCCATTATCCAATCCATTCATCCAAAGGGATTCGGGCTCTTAATAGATTCATCATCAGGCTGTCTCTGGGGACATATCTAGTGGATTTTTAGACCGAGTTTGGATTCCCAATGGACAGGCAGTAGCAGCCATCTGCCGCCATGATCTTTACAGCAATGAGCACAGTAGCAGCTCTCACTATTTTCAACCTCAGGTCAGGATGGGCCTCTAAATCGGGTGGGGAGCAATAGAGACCTCTTGACCATGGTCCCATGGGGGCTGTGGGCACTGGCCTATTTACATAGTTGGTCTCACCTCGCCAATGAAGTCTTCTGGGGTTCTGACCCAGAGTCCAACTCATAAACCACAGCCTGCTCTTTCCCTGGGCCTTAGTAAATCTCCCAGTATTGAACATGTGGATAGTCATCATGCTGGACAAATAGGACTCACGGAGTGTATTCACAAGCAAATTTGTCTCGTTTTCCCACTGTCTGTTTTCATCTGTTTGGGGGAGCCAGCTCTTCCCCTGCCCCAGAAAACATTTAGAGCAGGTCCTGTGACTTTCTGGTCACACTTAGTAATGCCAGCAAGCTTCCAGTTGCTTTAAATCATACAGTATACATTTAGTAATCAAGCTTTTCAGTCCCATAACCTCTTGTTTTAAAATTGAAGACTCCCCAAGCCCAGGATTCTTGAAAGGCAGAGATAAAGGGGGTTGAGGGAAGAGCTATGTGGTCAGCTGCTAACATTTCTCCCCTCCTTCTCCCGGTTACTAGCCCTGAGTCCTGCCTCTTTCAGAGTTGGAGTTCTGCAAATGAGAAGAGGTGAGGGGAGCGGGGAAGTTCTTGCTTGACTGGCCTCAGCTCGGCGATTTAGCATCTGCTCGCTCTGGACTTGGCAGATATTGAAAGCTGACTCTCAGGCCCTTGTGGTGACCTTCCCTCCCACTGAGGCTGTCTTCCCTGCAGTTGCTTCACAGGACGGATACTCCCCGCTCCAGCCGCTCACTCACTCCTCCCCCAGCCCTGTGAATCCGGTGATACCTTGAGCTCTCTCTGAGAAGGTCGGTGTGTCCCTCCATGCAGCACCCTTGGGCAGATCCAAGACAGCCCTCACTGACAATCCTTTCTTGGGTGTGGCCCACATCCAGCTACACACTCTCACGTCCTCTATTGTGACAAATTTGGGGAGCACAGGCTGTCCCGGCCCCTCCCTTGACTCCCCTTTTGCTCCACAGTCAAAGCCATAGTCAGCCTATTGCTTACCTGTTAGATTTTCTTGCTGGGAATTAGACACCTGTGCACCGTGTTCCCTGAGCTACAAGGGACATGTATTAAGCTCTCTCAGTGACCAAGTTGAAGCCCCTTTCTCTAAGCTCCTGGGGGAGGGTCCTACACTCCCTTCCCTCCGCCGTGGGACTCACAGCATGGCAAAAAACTTTGTCCAGAAATCCTCTTTTCTTATCTCCAAACTCCTGGCCATTTTATCACTGCGAATGAAGAGTACAAGAGCCACAGAACTACTTCTCTCTCCTGCTTTCTTCTGAATCCTGCCTGGCAGCCTGGTGCCTCTCTTGGAATGTGATCTCCATTGTTTTCAGGCCTTAGCAGAATTTCTATTTTAACATCTTATTACATGTGTACATTGAGAAAAAAACGAATAAAGTAACTGGATTGCTTATTATTCTAAAAGCAACAATATTCTTAAAGCTTCCAAATGAGTATGGTGGCCAGAAGGGCACTTTTTAGGCCTTGTAGAGGCCATTCAGATAGAGGAGAGGAGACAGGCTGCGAAGCTTCCTTCAGGGCCTCAGAATTATCTCTCAGCTGAAATCTCTAAACTCTTTCAAATCCCTTGTAGAAGGATCTCAAACTGTGGGATTGCTTCAGAGGACTACCATCTACCTCACTGGTTTACCACGAGGATTAACTGGGATAATAGGACACACAAATACGTTTTTTAATTGTGTAAGCTACAAGGCATGATGCACAGACATGTATGGGACTATCAGGACGATAGCTCCTTTATGGGGGTTTTAATTATCTGGAATTTCTACAGACAATTCTCAGCAGGTATTTACAGTTCAAAGAGGAAATTTTGCTCTTTTAAAACTAGCAAAAAATGAGGCCGTTTGGCAAGTGTTTCTGAGAAAAGAGTACAGGTAGAGTGTATATGAACAAATGGGGAGATTACTGTGTGGCTGGCAGTCTGGGCGCAACCCCCCCATTGTTGGCCTCCCCCAGGTCACCTGCACGTGGCTCGCAATACACCATCAGCTCCCTGCTTCTTGCTGCCTAAGGGGGTGCTCTGGCCCTCAGAGAGTGCTTCTGAGGTGGACCTGCAGTGAATGCCCCAGGAGCAACCCTTACTGATGGGCATGGGTGTGAGGGCCCCAGGGACCATTCTGAGGTGAGTTCCAAACAATTTCTCAGACCCCCGCCCTCCCATGGTTACCTGCTCACTAACACCTGTAGTGGCGTGTCTCTCTTCTCTGTCTTGCTGTCCCCTTTCTCTCACACAGCTTTCTGGGACCACTTATCAAACCAACTACTTATATTCAGATCTTTGCCCCAGGGGCTGCTAGGGGAGTGGGGTGGTGGAAACCAAGCCAAGGCAGAGAAATCTAGAGGGCCTGTCTTTGTCAGGAAAAGGTAAATTATACTAACTGAAATGAAAGCTTCTCTGTAAACCCAGCTATTGGGTGTGTGAACTAAAATAAAATCTTAAGGCTCCCCCACCACAGGCTGACTGAATGGACTCCCTCTTGGCCAAGGGGATGTCCTAAAAGTACATTGCCTGCCCCAAGTAGGGAGGTCAGACATGCCTCATCATGCCCATCCCTTCTTGCAGACATCCTTTGCAACCCATTAACAGGCCTAAGGCTATGCAAGACAAACCTGCAGGTCCTCAATTTACACAACAAATATATGTCTGGTGGCCTGTCTCTGATGAACAAACCTCCTTATATTAAAATATTCCAAGCCTTTAAGACAAAGCTTCATGTCTTTAACCAATTACAAGTCAAAGAATTTTTAAACCCACCTGTAACCTGTAAGCGCCACCCCTCTGCCCACTTATTTGGGACAAAACAATGTGTGCCTTCCATGTATTGATTTATGACTTTACCTGTAACCCCTGTCCCCCCGAAATGTATAAAACCAAACTGTAACCTAGCTGTAGCGAGTCCACTTGCTCAAGCTTCTTGGGTGTGGCTCCAGGTTATGGTCCTCAAATTTGGCTCAGAATCAATCTCTTTAAAGTTATTTTACAGAGTTTGGCTTCTTTTCCGTTGACAGGTGCTAGTAGAAATTGTTAGTAATAACTTGCATTTATTGACAGCTTCCTTCATGCCAAGCATGATCCTAAGCACTTTCCCGAATACCTCATTCCCAGTCATCTTAGAAGTGGGTGCTGTTATGATCCCTTATTCTCTAGATGAGGAAAATGAGGTACTGAAACTTGTCAAGGTCACATAACTTGCAGGTGAGAGAGCCAGGATTCCGACCCTGGCAACTTGGTTCTAGAACCTACACTCTCAACTACTCACTGTACTTTTCAAACTATTGCACTGAATAAGCCAAGCCAGGGAGCCTCACACCATTCCTCAAATTGTTTTAAGAGGCCTAACTCAGCGATTGCTGAGAGACCGAGGGGATAATGAGTGTAGACTTGAGAATCAGAAGCCTAAATTCAAAACCACATTCCACCTCCACTTACCAGCTGAGTGACCTTGGACAAATCACTTCCCTGACCCTCGGTTTAAACCTTATATGCTGGTCAGGTGGTGAAAATAATGCCCAACTCGTGGGGTTTTGTTGAGGTTCAAATGAGGTGATGTTTGTGGAGCACTTGAGCATGTGGGCAAATCCACTCCCGCCCCGCCCGGGGGCTCATGGGAGAGAACCTCTGCACCCCCACCCCCCTCTGTGCCCCCTGACCCCCGCAGCCCCGGGTTCACGCTTAGGGGGGCTTAAGTGCCTGTTGGAAACTCAGCACTTGCTAACGTGTAATGGTATAAAGGAAGAGAGAGCGGCCTGACATTTTCCCCACGCCTGAAAGCGAAAGAAGAAAGGGTTCTTTACGCTCAGGGCCACATCCTGAATGACAGGGTCAGTGCCTGTAACTGATCCGTGGGGGCGCAGGCTTCTAATTATTTCCTGGATAACCTGTTATCTATAATCCATCAGGCTGCTGGCCAGAGTATGCTAATGTCTCGCGAGTTCCTGGTCTGGATTAGGAGGAAAGTTGTTTTTTAAAGGGAAAGTAGGAGTCTGGGGGCAGGCAGCTCCAAGAGTCCCTTTAGCACAAAGGCTGTCCCTGCCTCTGCCGCAGCCGATTGAGAGCAAACGCCCGGGAAACCACGCTGATGCTCCGGTGGAACCCGTGAGTCTCTCCTCTTTTTCTCCTGGCTTCCTGACTCATACTCTTCTGGGAGAGTTGGCTTTATCAGAACCTTCTGGAAAAGCTTTTGAGAGAGAAATGTTTTTCTGAGCTGTTATCATTTGCTCAGAGAACAAGGAAACTCTTTAAATAATCTTTTGTTTGGGGAAAGGAGGGAAGGGAGGGCGTCAGAATTCAATAGGCCTGTTCTTCTGTTGAGTAGAGGCAGAACTTGGCGGTCACCCAGGTGAGCTCAGTATCGTCAACCATCAGTTACACCCCGGGCCTTTATTGTTTGTGCTAAGGCACAGTGAAATGTGGGAGGGGTACACAAATATAGGGCATCATTCTTTTTTTAGTATAAATGTAGCATGTGTTTGCTATTTAAAAATTTAGAAACTCCATTACACATTGTTGTATACATGGGGAAATATTGAAATATCACACTGTACCCCATAAATATGTACAATTATGTCAATTAATAATAAAGCAAAAAATTTTAGAAACTCCAAAAAGAAGAAAGAAAAAAACAACCAAAATTTCATTCCTCAGAGATGATGACTGTTAACATTTTGCTGTATCTTCTTCTACCTTTTTTTCCTGTGTTAATTTATATCTATAAAAAACAAGGCTTTTGACTGAAAAATACAGTGTTGCCCTCTGGTTTTTTGGAGCTGTATGTGGGATAATTTGTCCTTTAGCATTGGGGTTTGGAATGAGCTCTCTGAAATCCTCGGAGGGTCAGTTTTTAGGCTAAGATACAGCAGGGCCCATATCCAGGAGGATCTAGTGGTGGCTAAAATCCAGGCCCTTTGGTTTTAAGCATTTCTTCTCATGTATGTGCATGTAGACAGGGAGGGGCAGGGGGAGCTTCCCTGGAGTAGAGAGAGTGTGCATGGAAATTCATGTGATCAAAAAACAAGCAGATGGATACTCAACCAGTCCTCCTTTGGGAAGCATCTAGAAAATTAGACAAAGTATATGAAACAACTATTTTTACACATTTCAGACATTCACTGAGAGAAGGGAAACAAAAGAGGTCTTTCCTAGACTGTCCCAGCTTTTTGCCTGTAAGTACATTCCAGACCACAGCCCAGCAATGGGAAACCAAGCAGAACACAGCAGTCTTGCTGAGCTGAGGAGACAGTGAGCAGGCGAGGCCAAGGTGGTTGGAATTTGTCAGGCAGAATACGAGACAGGGAGGAGAGAACTACCCAAAGACCTCTTGAAGTACTCCTTTGTGAAAGTACTCAGGTATTTGTTGAAAACTAGGCCACACATGCACATGGTAAGGCTCCATGAGTTTGGACAAAAAGTAACTGTTGGGGAAAGAACAAGTACTGGTGAGCTATAAACTGAACACCTCCAGAAGCTTGTACATAGTTGAAAGTTTTTTGAGCTCTAACCAGCTAGAATGAAGAGACCTCACTGAACACCTGGGACATTCAGCACAGATCCCGGAAAAGCCAGGCCTTAGGAGTGAGAATTTACTAACTCTATAGTAAAGGCTACTCTAGACCTGCTCTAACAAAGCTTGAAAACAAGCCTCAAAAGGACCATGATGATCCACAAGAAACTTAAACTACCCACTAAAACAAAATTTAACTCTCTTTGAAGGAAGACCAAAAAAAAAAAAAAATCCAACTTTCAACAGTGTAACATTTGTAATGTCCAGCATCCATTAAAGAGTTTCTTGATATACAAGGAAGCAGGAAAAAAGTAAAGTATTGAGAGCAATGATGCAATTAGCAGACAAAGATCTTAAAGCAGCTATTATAAATGTGCTCAAGGATTTAAAGGAAAACATAAACATAATGAAGAAAGAAATAGAAACTATGAAAAGGAACCAAATATAACTTGTAGAACTGAAAAATACATCTGAAATGAGAAATTAGGTGCTGCAAAGGAACTTGAGGACACAGCAGCAGAAACAATCTAAATCGCAGCACACAAAAAAGAATGAACAAAGTTTCAATGATCTGTGTGACATCGCAAGGTCTGACGCACATGTAATGGGAATACTAGAACGAGGTGGGAGACAGAAAAAATATTTGAAGAAATAATGACTGAAAACCTTTCCAACTTCAACCCATAGATTCAAGAAATTTAACCATTCCAAGCAGGATAAATACAAAGACAACCACACCCAGGCAGTAAAATTGGTGAAAACCAATGATACAAGAAAAAGTCTTGAAAACAACCGGAGAAAAAAAAGACACAGAAAGCAAATCAGAGGTTGTCTGCGGTGGGAGGATTAACTGTAAAGGGACAGAAGATGACTTTTTGGAGTGGTAGAAATATTCTATATCTTAACCACACTGGTAATGGTGCTGGTTGTGGTGTGTGTTTAGATTATAGAAGTTGTTAGTTCAGACTAACACATCCAATTCCAATTCAACCCGTCATAATTATATCTCCCCTCTTCCACAGTAAGAAACCTGGCTCCCAACACATAGTTTCAGAATTGCTACATCCATACTATTATTTAAAAAATAAGCTTGCTAAAAAAGTTCTATTTTTTTTGAAGTTCTCCCCCCCACCAGACTGAGTGTATCTAATCAAAATGTTGTGTTCAAAAATTATTTGGATTAGTTCTCCCCCTCCTCCCTGCAGTGTGATTATGATATGCATTTAAAATACACTTGTATATCTGTCAGTGTCCAGCCAGGGGACAGAAACCATAAAAGTTATTTAATAGAATTTGATATAAATATTTGCTAACTAGGCATTAAGTTAAGTAGGTAACTGAACAAGTTAAATAAAAGACCTTGCTCCTTGGTTTATATTGTACTTTGAATGAATCTTTTACCCATGTATGATTTTGTTAATTCCATGCATTGGGTCATTGGAAAATATTAGTTAACTAAGTAATGAAGATATTCTGTATATTGATGTATTTCATTATACACTATCAAAAAAATCACCTTTGTTATTATCACCACCAAACCAATCCCTCTTATCAGAAAGGAATTAAAGTATTGGGAACTGTCAAGCTCCCAATGGCAGACACACATTTTTCCAAATTTCTAGTTTTAGCTTGAAAGCTCAAATTTTATCATTGGCAACAAACTCTATCAGTTGTTTTCCTTGAAGTGATAGGCTCACTTTGTTCCTTCTTGAGAAAGTGTTTGTTAAATGCCCAAATCTGAATAACCATTTTGTCTGTCACTTGTTGTTTTAATCCAAAATGGTGTTCAGTGAAAAAAGTGGCCAATTTAGCTAACAACTCAAACAATTGCACAAATGCTGTTGCTTGAGACAAGCATCATATTTTGCTATACAGAAGTACTTTCCACTTAAGCATAAAAATATTGAAATGATGTATACATGAAGAGCTTGATTTAATAAATTTTACTAATTTTTACTGCTTCATCAAGGATATTCTTAGGTGTAACTGGGTTATTTTTCCTGAAAGTGCATGGTAGTAAAAAATACAATGACTCTTAGTATAGTACAGCCTTTATTCACACAAGAGTGCCAACAATTTTAGTCACAATTGCTTTTGCATCATTAGGAAATGTCAACACAGTGAACAAGGAAAACATCTTTAACATCCCCCAAAGAAAGCTTGGACTCATTACCAGTCATTCCCCGTTCCTATGCAACCCTCATCCCTGCTCTAGCCTCAGGAAATCATTGAAACTACTTTCTGTCTCTATAGATTTGTCTATTCTGGTCATTGCGTATAAGTGAAATTATGCAGTATGTACTCTTTTTGGACTAATCTTCTTTCACTTAGCATAATGTTTTCAAGATTCATCTATGTTGTGACATGTATTAGAACTTCATTCCTTTTTATGTATGAATAATATCCATTATACTGCTATAGCACATTTTCCTTTTTCATTCATCTATTGGTGGACATTTAAGTTGTTTCTACTTTTTGGCTACTATAAATAATGCTCCTATGAACGTCTTTGTACAAGTTTTTGTGTGGACGTTTTTTTTTTTTATTTCAGCATATTATGGGGGTACAGATGTTTAGATAGGACATATGTTTTTATTTCTCTTGAGTATGTACCTTGGAGTGGAAATGCTGGGTCATAAATGGTGATTCTATGTCTGTTTGAGGGACTTCCAGTTTTCCAAAGTGGTTGCACCACTTTTAAAATTTTATCAAAGCCTTTATCATCATTTAAGGTGAAATCACATTATTTTTCACCTTAGACCCACAAATGTGGTGAATTTTTTAATATTGAATTATCCTTCATTCCTAGTATAATTCCCAATGAGTTATTTCTTAATGGCATCTCCCTAAGTTTCAGTTTTGTTATGTATAAATTGTGAATAATGATACTATCTACCTTGTAGGGTTGTGAAGATTTAATGAGATAATAAGTGCAAAGTGCTTTTCCTAGTGTTCGGTATGTAGTGAATACTCAATAAATATTTGCTGTAGATTACTATCTATAGTGGTAGCTTCTCAAAAAACATTTCCTAGCCACAAAGTCTGAGCCAACTAAATTTCTGTGTAGGGAAATTTTCTGTGGGGAACAATGCACTTAGTAGTTAAGGGCTCAGGCACTGGAACCGAGCAGACATGAGTTAGAATACTGGGTTTGCACTTTCCAGCTCTGTGTCTTTGCCACACTTTGCTTAAGCTTACGGAGCTTCACTTTTGTCACCTGAAAAATAGGGTTATTAATGTCTACTTCATTCTGTTAATGTGTAGATTAATCAAGATCTTTTATATAAAGCACTTAACCCATAGTAATAACACGATATATAGTGAGTTGGACATTGAAGGGGAAGAATAGATGTTCTATGAGAAGGCAATAAACTGACCCATGTTTGACTTGCCCAGGATAAACCAGCTCCTCACTCTTCTTTCCTCTCAAAAATAAAGTTATTTCCTAACAGGGCGAACAGTGGTATGATGAAGGGAACACTGACCAGGGAGTTGGGAGACCTGGATTCTAGTTTTGGTTCTTCCATGAATGGCTGCTTGGCCTTGAATAAATCACTCTGTAACTAGATCGGTGGCTTTCAAAGTTTTGATCACACCCTGAAATAAAAAATGCATTTTACACCATGGTCTAATATGTATGTGTTTATATATATAACTGAAAAATGTTTCATAATGTAATACTTATTCTTACTACTGGAGTATTGCATTCATTTTCTGTTGCTATGCAACAAATTACCACAAATGGAGTGTTCAAAACAACACACATTTATTATCTCACAGTTTTCATGGGTCAGTGTTCTAAGCACAGCTGAGCAGAATGTTCTACTCAGGATCTTA
The DNA here is from genome assembly GCA_963575035.1 of Avahi laniger. Classification (NCBI taxonomy): domain Eukaryota; kingdom Metazoa; phylum Chordata; class Mammalia; order Primates; family Indriidae; genus Avahi; species Avahi laniger. The sequence continues at coordinate 50,583 of CAUYSK010088978.1, forward strand.
CAAGCCTGCAACCAAGGTATCTGCTGGGGTTGTGGCCTCTTCTGAGGCTTGGGGCCCTCTTTGCACCTCACAGTTGTTGTTAGAATCCATTTCCTTGCAGCTGTAGAATTTCTGGCAGCTTGCAGCTTCTTCAAGGCCAGCCAGAGAATCTCTGTGAAGGATTTGCCTGATTAGGTCAGGCCCACCCAAGATAATCTCTCTTCGATTAGCTCAAAGTCAACTGCGAAATGGGCCTTAAATATTTCTGCAAAATCCCTTCCATTGCCATATAACTAACATAATATTGGGAGTGATATTCCACCGTATTCACAGAAACTTCCCACACTCAAGGTGCAGGGATTATATGAGATCACTGGAGCTCATCTTAGAATTCTGCCTACCGTGTGTATGATGTACTCTGATATTTTCTACTCTTTTACTTCCCTTAAAAATACAGATTTTTGTCACCTAATTAATGGGTTGTGCCAGCAGCTCGAAAACTCTGGACTGGATGATTTTCAGGGGTCAAGAATCTATGCTCTCAAGCACAGACCAGACCCTTGGACACTCTGGCCATGGGGACCTTGGCCACAGGGGCAGGGGAAAATTGTATTAATAATTTGTGCAGAGAGTTTGAAGGTGTCAGTGTAGACTTGACTGAACTTCTTCGGCTCTGACCCTCACAAAGAATTCCTCTCTTTCCACATTGGGAGCCGAGCCTCTTAGCATGCTGAGTACTTTATTTGGACAACTCCCAAGAAGAGGGAACAATCAGGACAAACTCGGAAGCTGCCAGCTGTCATCAGTTCTTTCTGGCTCATCAGCTCAAAGGAATGCCAAGGAGGTAGGGTGTTGGGGGACAGGCCCAGGCCCAACACAGCCACCAGCAGCAAGCAAGTGACCTGTGCTCAGGACAGTTCTCCTTTCTGGGCCTTAGTTTCCATCTGCGGTAGAGGACTTGCCAAGGACTCCTTCCATTCAGAACATTTGTGACTCTGAGAGGAAGCAGAATTGCCATTTTTCTTAGGGGCTGACGTAGGAAGGGGACCATCTCCAAAGAGGTGGCTTTATTCTACTGGCCAATGACCAGGAATGTTCCAGAAAAGTTCAGCAGGGAGAAGCCAGATTGTGAACTTCCCAAGAGCAGAGATGAGGACTCCCCCAACTTTGGGTTCCTGCCTCAGGCGTAGAACCTGGCACCTAAAACTTTGCTTAGCTGAACAAAAGGACCCTGGGAAGGATGCTTTTTTTTTGCTTTGATCTCCCAGATCCCACCATCTTGGCTCAGGAAAAGGAATTGATCATGAACACGTCAGCCGGCGGGGCTGTAAACCCTGCCTTCCAAGGAGTTTAAAAGGAATTAGAATTCTTCCTATTAGAGGCGGCTGGAGCCATGGAATATGCTGCGGTGGGGTGGCCAGAGACCGGAGCGCAAGTTCTTGGGTCTAAGACCTCGGGCCTCTGCAGGGCTCGCTAGCCCGACTCCTTCCAGCATCACTCCTGTCTCCTGCCTGGGGTCTGGACAGGACTACAGGATGGGAGGGAGGGCACTTCTGGGGTGAACTGTGAAATGGGAAAAGAGAGGTGGGGATGGGAGGAGGGAAAGAAGGAGAGAGAAGGAGAGAGAGAGAAGCGAAGTAAAAGATTGGTTTTAAGACTAGGTTCCCCCCACCCCGGGACTTTTCAAAGGTAAAAACCAGAAAAACAAAAAACCCTCAAGTATCTTTTTCTTTCTCTCCATCTCTATCTGCTGTAGTCTGAATGATTGTGTCCTCCCCAAATCATACATTGAAACTTAATCCCCAATATGACAGGATTAAGGGGTGTGGCCTTTGGAGGTGAGTAGATCATCAAGGCTCCAGCCTCACGAATGGGGTTCGCGTCCTTATAAAAGAGACCTGAGGGGGCTTGTTCGCTCCTTCAACCATATGAGGACACACAGAAGGTGCCAACTATGAGGAACAGGCCCTCACCAGACACCAAATCTGCTGGTGCTTTGATCTTGTACTTCCTAGCACTGTGAGTGATACATTTCTATTGTTTATAAATTACTCAGTCTAAGGTATTTCTTTATGGCAGCCCAAACTAAAGCAATCACTCTCCTTCAACTGAACCCACAACAGAAGTTGTTGAACTAGCAGAGACGTAGCTGAACAGGAGCACCCAACAATCCGCTCTGGGATCAATAGGAAGTTTAAGACATGCACCATCCATGCAGAGTGCCCTCAGAAGGAGCCATTCTCAGACATTCCTCGCTGTGCCAGCCTGCCCAAGGTGCTTTTGCAGGTGTGAATCCCTGGGAGGACTGCTCCTTCCCCCTTCCCTGGGCAGGGAGCTCTGCCAAGACAGCCCTCCTGGCCTCTGTGTACCCACAGTTCTGCCTTCTCAGGGCAGGAGGCCGTACCAGCCACCTTCCCTTTGCCCTTGTTCACCAGCTCTGTCTGTGCTCACGGGCTGACCACAGGGGTGACATGCACGGGATCCCCTGTCCTGTGGTTTCTGATTGGGCAAGATATTTGTGTCTGTTGGGGGCGGGATATTAATCTCCTCACTCCCTTCCCGCGGGTGGCAGCGGGCTGGCTGCAGCACATCCCTCCGCTGAAGGCGACACCTCCCAGCAGACTGCTCTCTCCACCCACTCTCTGTCTTTTCAGATTCTGGTAACTGCCCACTCTGTCTCCATGTCACCTCAAGGATATTGCACTTCCCTTTGTGGATTCCCATGGCGTGTCCACGCTTTTGTAAAGAATCCCTTTATTAAACTTGTTCAAATTCCACAGTTTGAGTATGTCATCCATTCCTGCCAGACCCTCACTGACAAGAGGGTTGACTCACTTTGATTCGTTCAGAAGGAGGAATATGGTCTGTCTGTTCCAATCCCTTCTGCTCTCTTTCTTCTTGGATGCTGGTCTTTCTACATTGTTGTGCAATAAATGCCCCCTGCCTCCTTCTCCAGTGTGACCTGTGACTGGCTTCCAGTTCTGTCTCATTCTGGACTTCGATATTAGGTAGCCCTAAACAGAAATGTATTCATCGATATTAGCATTTATCGGTAATAAATATGATCTCCATCTGTTAACTTCTTTGTCTCATTTCTCAGCTGGACTTTGGGTAAGGAGACGGATGGGAAGGGGCTCCTGATGTGCCCCAGGTGAGTCCTGCCACCCCTGGGGCTGCTGGGTGAAAGAGGCTTCCACAGTGAGCCCTGTGTAACGGAAAGCCGTGACCCCTGGGAAACTGGGTTTGGGACGGCTGTGGCCTCTCTTTCCCCTGTGACGTCCTGTCTTTGCCGGAGGAGGCTGCTGTGAGGTGGGTAGAAGGAATGTGTCCTGGTCTCTGTCAGAGCTGCTGAGTGAATCACGGCGGCTCTGCGGAATTGCTCCAGTTGTCTGGAAAGAAGGAAGCCCCTGAATGACTCATCAGTGGCTGTTTTACTGTCCCAAGGCAGCGCCAAGAGGAGACGCTCCTGCACAAAGGGGCTTAGACCCAGGCTTAGGAAGCCCAGCCCAGCAAGCCAAGGGCAGAGGGCACAGATGCCCGAGGGGAGGAGGTATTCCGGTCTCAGCAAAGAGGAGTGGACGGTTGTGCAGGGGAGGGGCCCTGACAACTCTCTGGGCCCCCAGTTCCTGTCACCCCCTCTGGGGGTTACCCAAGGGAACTCTTGACCCTTTAGCCTTCTTCTGGGTTCTTGCCTCTGCTACCTGTGTGTGTGCTTGGAAATGCTCATTAATTTTAATACTAACATAAGGAAAGCTATTATAATCAGGAAGGTGAATCCGCTGCAAAATAAATCCTCTGATGCATTTACAAAGGAACGAATTACCTATTGTTCAGGATGGTTCTGCTCCGCTCTCCTTCCGTTAGCGCAGCTCACAGCCAGCCAAGTGCTAACTACAGTCGTCACTCCACGCCGGAGCGATATACGGCGAGGGCCGGAGGAGCGCTACAGACAACAGGCACAAACAAGTTTCAAGGAGGCAGAGGTCACACAAGGCAAGGGCAGACAGAAAACTTCTCACGGAGCTGGGAACTGAACTAGCTTTGAGCCTGGGATGGTATTCTACTACGTAATTTGTCATGGCTCCCTATGACTTCATTGCATAGTTTCACCATAATTTATTTAATCAATCCCCTATTGAACATTGAGTTATTTCCAACTTTTTGTTACTATAAATAACGGTGTAAGGAACATCCTTATACTCATATTTTTACATATTTATTCAATTTTTTAAACAGTATTTTTCTTGAAAGGGTGTTGATAAGCCAAAGGGTATGCACAAATTTTTTAGATCATTACTTTTTATGATTACCGAAGTAATACGCACTCACTGTAAAACATTCAAATACAACAAAAGGGTGTGGTTTTTGTGTGCATTCTTTTTTTTTTTTTTGAGACAGAGTCTCACTCTTTTTGCCCAGGCTAGAGTGCCATGGCGTCAGTCTAGCTCACAGCAACCTCACACTCCTGGGCTTAAGCCATCCTCCTGCCTCAGCCTCCCGAGTAGCTGGGACTACAGGCATGTGCCACCATGCCCGGCTAATTTTTTCTATATATTTTTAGTTGTCCAACCAATTTCTTTCTATTTTTAGTAGAGACAGAGTCTCACTCTTGCTCAGGCTGGTCTTGAACTCCTGAGCTCAAACGATCCGCCCACCTCGGCCTCCCAGACTGCTAGGATTACAGGCGTGAGCCACCGAGCCCGGCCAAGGGTGTGGTTTTGAAAATGAGTCTCCTTGAATCTCACATCCCAGAAATATGTTCTGACAATTTTTTAAAGATGCAACACCAACATGTTGCAACAGACCCACCTCTGAAGACTCACTTTTCCATCACACTTTGAATAGTCACCAGGGCCCGGAACCCACACCACGGCCTGATGGCTGATTCTTCCGATTGGAATGTCCTTTTCCCAGATAGTCATGCAATTCCTGCCCTCACTTTATTCAAGTCTCTGCTCAACCGTCCCCATTTCAGAAAGGCCTTCCCTGACCACCCTAAAACAGCATATGTCATAATTCTATTTCTTCCTAGCACTTATCATCATCTGACATTTCATTATATATCTATTTGTTTTCTTCTTATTTATTTAGAAAACACTGTGAGACCAAGGACTTTGCCTTGTTCTCTGCATATCCCAGTACTTGGAACAGAAACTGGCACATAGTAGGTACTGAATAAATGCATGTTGAATACAAACCATTATCAAAACCTAAAAATTGGACCTCCAATGTGATGCCAAAAAGGAGTGGTGAGAACAGATATTCTTGCCCTTTTCCTGATGTTATGGGGAAGTGCTAAATGTTTACCAAAGACAGTGAAAGATTCTTATCACATAATGTGTAGACCATGTGCCTATGAACTTGAAGGATGTGCAAAATGTGGAAAGAAAGAAGACATTGTTATTCCGTTTAATAAAAAAACAAAATATTGGAAATAATCAAAGTTCTAACCATAGAAGAAGCTGCAGAAGAAATGAAGAAAGTGATGATGATTTAGATTTTGATACTGATTTAGAGGACACAGGAGATAACAATCAAGTGAATTAATGTCCTATATTAAAAGTCAGTTTGAGAATGTGAAAAATGCATTGTCGAATGATTGAATAAAATTAAACTATTTTATGGTTCGGAAACCTGTTCTTTTTTGTGTGGTTAGCAAGAGTCTACTGATAGTAACTAGTACTTTTTTCAATTTCCTTATATATTCATTTGAAATACACAAGACAAAATCCATTGTTCAACATACAAATAAACATAATTAACTTTGAAATCAAACAAAGAGAGAACTGTTCAAAAGAGCGGCGTATGTATTTACACAGATGAAACCTGCTTTTGTTACTTAACAGTATATCATGGACATTTTTTCACATCAGTATGTAAATCTTTCTGGTCTGCAAAGTAGCATTGTAATTTATTTACCCAATTGTCTTTTGATGGGCATTTGGGTTGTTTCCAATTTTTCTATATTATAGATAATGTCGTATTGTACATCCTTATACATATATCTTTGCATACTTTTAATGTTTTATGTCCTTTATCTGAGATGATGAGAAAACCTACAAGCATAAATGTCTAGCTTGATGTTGGAAATGCAGACTTAGAGCCAAGTGACATCTAGCTTGGGGGTAGACTGGAGACTTTTTCACACAGATCTGGTCTTTGAAGTAATAGGAATCAATGAAATATAAAGGAGGAAATTGAGCAAAGCTTGAAGACATGAATCTTAAGCAATGTCTATGGTTAGGGTAGGAGGAGGGCTAGAAATTATTCATTTATTCAACAAATAGTTTTGCTTGGTATTTTCTAAAGGTTGGAAACACAGCAGGAGCAATGTAGATTTTGTCTCTGTCTTCCTGTGGCTTAGAGTCTAATGGGGGAGGAACACAGGAAATAAAAAATGAAATCTGGGCCGGGCGTGGTGGCTCACGCCTGTAATCCTAGCACTCTGGGAGGCCAAGGCAGGTGGATCGTTTGCGCTTGGGAGTTTAAGAACAGCCTGAGCAAGACCGAGACCCCATCTTTACTAAAAAAATAGAAAGAAATTAGCTGGACAACTAAAAATATATAGAAAAAATTAGCCGGGCATGGTGGCACATGCCTGGAGTCCCAGCTACTCGGGAGGCTGAGGCAGGAGGATCGCTTGAGCCCAGGAGTTTGAGGTTGTTGTGAGCTAGGATGACGCCACGGCACTCACTCTAGCCAGGGCAACACAGTGAGACTCTGTCTCAAAAAAAAAAAATGAACTCTGACATTCCCAATGGTGTGAATAATACATGGTGACACTGAGTACAGAGGTGGGAACTGCCACTGACTATCGCTTGTAAGGCAAGTGCTCTGGAAGTAACATAAGGAACATTTATACATAGAGACTGGAGTAAGTAGGGGTTAGCGGGTGAGGGGTCGGGAGTGAGGAAGACTGTTTCAGGCTGAGGGTGTGAAGGAGCATGGCATTTCCAGAGCACCGAAAGAAAAATGTTCATTGTGCATGATAGGAGAGTTGAGGTGAGGAGGGTCGGGGGAGAGCTGAGATTGAGGGGTAAACAGGGGCCCTCTGGGCCATGTTAAGGGGTGTGGCTTTTTTTTTTTAACAGACAATTAAGAATTTTAAGCTAGGAGGTCATGTGATCAGAGTTACATTAGAACATTACTCTGGCTGCAGTGTGGACAATGTATTGAGGGTGGGGTGGGGCGTGGCAGAGGACAGGACTTCAGGAATAGCAGGCAGGAATCGTTGGCCGAACTCAGAGTAATAGTGTTGGGCATAAAGAACAGTGGATGGATTCCAGAGGTCTTCAGGAGGATTGGAAGCTATAATTGACAGGACTTGGCTACAGATTGGATTTGAGGGGAGAATGAAAGTAAAGAATCAAGCTGGGAGTAGTGGCTGATACCTGTAATCTTGGCACTCTGGGAGGCTGAGGCAGGAGGATCGCTTGAGGCCAGGAGTTTGAGAACAGCCTGAGTAAGAGTGAGATCCTATCTCTACAAAAAATAGAAAAATTATCCAGGCATGATGGTGCATGCCTGTAGTCCCAGCTACTTGGGGGGCTGAGGCAGGAAGATGACTTGAGCCCAGGATTTTGAGGCTGCAGTGAGCTGTGATGATACCACTGCATTCCAGCCTGGGTGACACAGAGTGAGACCCTGTCTCCAAAGAAATAAAAACTAAAAAAAGAAAGAAAGTGAAGAATCAACAATGATAAACGAAGATGAAGAGCAGCTTCTGGTGTGGGTAACTGAGACGGGAAGAGAAGCTGGACCGGAAAGGAGTAAAGACAAAATTTTTACTTTGGGACAAGTCGAGTTTGAGGTGTATGTGGGATGCAGAGACGCCAGGAAGACAAGAGAGAGAGATCTGGGCTGGAAGCAGAATTAGGTGTCATCAGCATCCAGACAGAATCAATGCCTTAGGCAAATTTCAACTCCGTGAGGGCTGGGACTTTGACTCTCTTCCTCCTTGTGGTGCTCTCAGGGCTGAGAACATTGCCTGACTTATGGTGGGTGCTCAGTAAATATTTGTGGAGTGAAGGAGCGGATGAGATCACTCAGGGAAAGTAAGGAAAGACGGAGGCCCAGGACAGAAAGCCAAGGTGCACCACCCCTGCACAGGAGGCAGAGAGAGAGAAAAGCTTGTCAAGGGCACAGAGAGGACGTGGTCAGAGAGAGAGAAGCCAGGCGAGGAGAGGTGGGAAGTGGTGAATAACGTCAGAGCTGTCGAGAGTAAGTCAAAGAGGCAACAAGGGTCAGGGAGACTTTGGTGACAAGGAGGTCACTGGTAATGTTCCTGAGGTTGTTTTTACTGACACATCAGAAATAAAAGCCACATTTTAGAGGACTGAGGAGTGACCCAGAAAGGTATAAGGGGAGACGTGGGGTCATATGACCCTTTCAGGAAGTGTCACTGTGAAGTAGGTATAAAAAGAAGTGAAAATAAGACATTTTTAAAACAAGAGGTAGAGACTTAAGAATGTTCCCATGATGTCGAGAAAGAGCAGCAGAGAGGAAGAGGATAAAGATTTAAGAACAAGAGAGGAGAACTGTTAGTGAGGGGTCCCTGAGGAGGTGGGGAGGGATGGGGTTTCCTTCCAGATGGAGGAAGTAGTTCAGGTCAAGGAACATTACTAGTCAGCAGACAAATACAAATTAAAACGATTACACATCCATCAGAATAGCTGAAATTAAACTACCAATGACATCAAATGTTTATGAGGATGTGGAGCAACTGGAATGTTCATAAACGTTTTGGGAAAACGTTTGGCAGTTTCTTACAGTTAGACAAGCACATATTCTGTGACCCAGCAATTAAATGTCTAGGTATTTACCCAAGAGAAATAAAAACATATGTCCACAAAGAGACTTCCAAGAATGTTGCTAGCTATGCCATTTAACTAGCTGAATGTCTATATTGTCAAGATTCTCCAGAAAAACAGAAACAATAAAGATATACAGTATATCTATCTGTCTACCTACTTACACACACACACACACACACACACACACACACGCACGCACACACGCACACACACACGGATATGAGATTTATTATAAAGAATTGGCTCACATGATTAAGAGGCTGAGAAGTCCCAAGATCTACTGTTGAAAGCGGGAGAGGCAGGACAGCTGATAGTATGTTTCTAGTCTGAATCCAAAGACAGAAGAAGACTGATGTCCCAGCATGAAGACAGGCCAAGGGAGTGAATTCTCCCTTACTTAGCCTTTTGTTCTAGTAAGGCCTTCAGTAGATTGGATGAGTCCCACCCACACTGGTGAGGGCAATCTGCTTTATTTAGCTTACCTGTTCTAATGTTAATTTCATTCAGAAACACCCTCACAGACCTCGAATAATATTTAACCAAATATCTGGGCACCCTGTGACCCAGTCAAGTTGACACATAAAATTAGCCATCACAAGTCCACCCCTTATCAACTTGGCCCTCATATATATCTCCTTAAACCATCCCTAATCTGCAAATAAAGGCAGCAACAAGGTCATCATTCCACCTGACCTGATACAACTATCCTGCATACAAGCAAAAATACACTAACCTCTTCCCCAGAAGAGGAGCTAAAGTAAATATCAAGGAGTGATATTTACTTTCTCCTTGATATTCTGTAATTTAATACTATGATATAAAATAACATTACTATGAAATACTAGAAATACTATGATATAAAGTCAATACATCTTATGTTACATGATAAGGGAATAAAAGAAGAAAGAAAAAGATATTTGCTTAGCATATACATAGATTAGTATATATATATACACACATGCAAACCTATTAATAACAAAATAAGGAAGAAATACTCATGACAATTACAGTCCTCATTTCTGTAATTGGTTGTAGAATTGTAGCTTCTTCCACTACCCATTCTGTTTTCCCTTTGTCTTCAGCAAGCACCTCAGCTGCTCATTGTTCTTTACCTTGTGAAGTGACCCAAGCCTTCACTCCTGCAGGCTGTGGGCCATTCTGGATCTGATTGGGTTGTTGTAGTTTTCCGTTGACCTTTATCACAGGGCATGTCCTAAGGGATCTCCAGACAAACTCTTCCTTACCCCACTGTGGAGTAGCAGTCCAATTTCCCCTTGATAGTCAGGATTAATCACCCCAGCCGGCACAGATACTGCCTTCTTTGCCTGTTGATTCAGAGGCATAAAGAGTCCAAGTGGTCAGGCAGCAGTCTTAACTTTCAGTTCAATGGAATCATTGTTGTGTCTCCTGGTGGAAACATTCCTCCCTTTTGAACTACAACCACTAAGCCAGCAGAACATAACATCATGAGGACAGGAACCAAAAATTCTGCTAGTGGGTCACAGGGGGTAACAGTGGGTGGTGCCACTCGCACTTCTACTCCTTGATTCCCCAACCTGTGAATCTTGGCTATAGTAGCAACAGCATGATATATTAAATGCTGATTCAGATCATATACAGCCTTCTGGAGAACCTTGCCACAGACCTACAAGGTATTGCCACCTAGCTGGTGCTATCACTGAGTCTTCCAAAGGCCATTCCACTGTGTCATCAAACCAGCTGCTGGTTTGGATGGTGGGGAACATGGTAAGATCAGTGAATTTCATGGGCATGGGCCCACTGCCACACTTCTTTTGCTATGAAGTGAGTTCTGTGATCAAAAGCAATGCTGTGTAGAATGTCACGATGGTGGATAAGGCATTCTGTAAGTCTGTGGGTGGCAGTCTTGGCAGAAGCATTGTATGCAGGGAAGGAAAATCCATATCCAGAGTTAGTGTCAATTCCAATAAGAACAAAATGCTACCCCTTCCATGATGGAAGCAGTCAAATGTAATCAACCTGATACCGGGTAGCTGTCTGATCAGCCTGAAGAATGGTGGCATGTTAGGGACTGAGTGTTGGTCTCTGCTGATGGAAGATTGGGCACTCAGTGGTCAGGTCAGCCTTGGTGAATGGAAGTCCATATTGCTTAGCCCATGAATCCCCTCCATCCCTGTCACCATGGCCACTTTGTTCATGAGCCCATTGAGTAATGACAGGGATGTGTGGGGAAAACGGCTGACTGGTGTCCACAGAACAGGTCGTGCAAATGACTTGACTATTCAAATTTTACTCTGCTGAAGTCACACTTTGGTAAGTAGTCACATGGGAAATGAATATCTTTATATCTTTTTTCCATTCATAGAGGTATATCCACATACCTCTTCCCCAAGTTTCCTTGTCACCAATTTCCCAATCAGGTTCCTTCCAAGTGCCTGACCATCCAGCCAAACCAATATCCACACACCATGAATCTGTATATAATTGCATGTCTGGCTATTCCTCTTTCCAAGCAAAGTGAACAACCACGTGCACTCCTCAAAGTTCTGTGCATTGGGATGATTTTCCTTCACCAGTGTCCTTTAGGGATGTCCCAGAAAGGGGCTGTGGTACAGAACCATCTGTAAACTAGGCCTTGGTCTTCTTTTCCTCTGTCAACTGATTCTAGGGCACTCCCCATAAGTCACAGGTACAGGATGGGAGGGAGAAGGCAGTGTAGCAAGAGTAGGAACGATGGACATTTGGGCCACTTCATGTAACTTGCTTGTGCCTTCAGAACCTGCTTGGGCCTGATCATGATAATCACTTCCATTTGGTGAGGGAGTGTGTCGTGCACACCCGCCTTTATGGCTTGGTGGGTCAGATAACACCCAGTTCATGATGGGCAGCTCAGGTCACATGGTAACTTGATGGCCTGTGATCAAGCATTCAGTTTCTACTAAGGCCCAGTAGCAGGTCAAGAGCTATCTCTCAAAAGGAGAGGTTCTATCTTCAGATGATAGCAGGGCCTTGCTCCAAATTCCTAAAGGCCTGCACTTCCTACAGGGGCCTGCCAAAGGCTCAAACAGCATTCCTACCTGCTGTTGACACTTCAAGCACCATTATTAGGTCTGCTGGGTCATATGGCCCAAGTGGCAGAGCAGCTTGCACAGCAGCATGGATCTGTTTGAGAGCCTTCTCTTATTTGGGGCCCCACTGAAAACTAGCAGCCTTTTGGGTTACTTGGTAAATGGGGCAGAGTTACACACCCAAGTGAGGAAAATGTTGCCTCCAAAATCCAAAGAGGCCCACCAGGCATTATTCCTCTCTTTTGGTTGAGGGGGACAGAGGCAACAACATATCCTTTGCCTTGGAAGGGACATCTCAGCATGCCCCACAACACTGGGCCCCTATAAATTTCACTGAATGAATCCACATCAGCAACAAAACTACTGCTGGTGCAGCAGCTGCAATTGAAGTCACCATCTGGTTAAGTTTACAATAATCCACTGTCATTCTCCAAGATCCATCCATCTTCCGCACAGGGCAAATAGGCATGTCGAATGGGGATGTGGCGGGCATCACCACCCCAGCATCCTTGGTGGAGCTACAATCTCTGCAATCTTTCAGGAATTCAGTATTGCTTTTAGTTTACTATTAATAGTTTTCTAGGCAGAGGCAGTTCTAGTGGCTTCCACCTGGCCTTTCCCACCATAATAGCCCTTGTTGCACAGGTCAGCGAACTAACGTGGGGTTTCTGTCATCTCCTGAGGATAGTATTCCAAGTGTGCATTTTTGGAGCTGGGGAAATAACCACTGGATGGGTTCAGGGGCCCACTGCACCCACTGTATTAATATTGTGGACCTGGGGAAAAAAAATCTTGAGCTACAGTCACATGTGAGATTCATAAACTGATTAAGTCTGAGAGCCTTTCTGGCTATGAGAAGGGGATACTAGGGTTCGAAAGAAAGAATTCAACACAAATGAAAAAGGAACCACATTCAACCACGGGGTGGGGAAGGTGTCTGTGTGACCGCACAGTGAGCAAGGCTGTGTTTGGGAGGTGGAAAGTATTTGTAAGTGTTCTTTGTGGCTGACACTTTAGCTTCTCTTTAAGCCAACGGTGGTAATCCCATTACCCTTGCCAGAGATTGGCTTAAGAATGGGCATGTACCCAATTTTGGCCAATGATACATGAAGGGGATTCTACAAAGGACTTCTGAAAAAAGCTTCCATGCTTCTAAGAAGCAGACACAGGGAGAGAGTCCTTTTCTTCCCCTGGCTGTTATTGTGTCTGGTGCAGACTTCTTGTTGCCATGAAGGGAACCAGCTGGAGGACAAAGCCAACATCCTGAGGACAAGAAGGCAGAGGGATGAAGACAGCCTGGATTGTTGAGGACACCTTAAGCCACGCATTGAGCCACTGCACCTGGAACCCATGATGTCTAGACTTAGTATTATGCGAGATAACATATTTCCTCCCATGTTTCTATTACTCGCTGCTAAAGCACACTAAGTAAGTAAGTAGGGGACTGGATTTCCTACATTAGCTGGTAGGAGATTAGAGCTAATAAGATTTTGGTCTTAAGAAGATGTCACTGCTATCTTCACAAGCTGATGAGACCAGGACAATGGGGTCATTCATTCTTCTATACACATCCGGGGTTAACTCTTACTCCATAGCCCAGCCGAGCTAGGAAAATTGTATTTCCCTGTCTTTTGTTTGTATTTTTCTATTTTTTTGTTTGTTTTTTAAACCAGAGTAAATCTGACTTTGAGCCCCCAATCCTGTTCAGTGGGCAGATTATTAATCTGCCATTCTGGGGGCTCAACCTCTCCTGTGAAAGATTGTGCCTAATTGGGCAAAAGTATGGCGATGTCCCTTCCAGGCATCAGCCAATAGTCCAAGCTAAGTTTTCCTCTGATGCCTCAGATGCCTTCCAGTTTGGTGATTTTGCTGTTTCTGAGTCACACTTGGGGTCCAGGAATTTTTGGTGATACAAGAAACCCAGTGCCAAAGAACTTGAGTCCCCTGAGATCTGGCTGTTTCCCTGGTCCCTGGAATGGGCTCCATTCACACAATCAGAGTTGTGTTCTGTCTTTTTCTATTTTTCTAGTCTCTGAGCACTCTCTTCTCTCTCTTTGCCCTTCAAGGCCCTCCTCCCCGCCCCCTCCTCCGGCTCTCCCTCTGGGGTCTGCATCATCTCACTAATGAGTCAGGGCTTTCAGCCAAGGTGGGAAGATCTTTTATCTCTGAGCAGCTTCTGCTTTCTGTCCTGCAAGGATTCCTGAGGCAAGAAAAATCCAAAACCCTGATGAGCAATGCCTGCTTGGAAAGAGAAGGCAATGGAAAAACACAACAGACAAATTAGTATCTTAATTGTCTTGTCACAGGTACCTCAGAGGCGACATGGAAGAACTCAGCCCCAAAGGAGGGCTGGCTGCATGCTGAGTGGCAGCGAGCCAGCCAATGAGAGTGGGACGAAGAGAGAGAAGGCGGGTGCTAAGCACTGCTGGAGAAACTTCCCAGTTAACTTGCGGAACCTGCCTGATATCCCGAGAGCCCTGGGACAGGGCTACCTCTTTCCTATCTCCAGGCCTGGAGTGTCCTAAAAATACATTTCCATTCCCATGAGTATTTTGCCTGTACTCTACTTAGTGGTCACACAATGGAGGGCTGCTATAGCTACAAATCTCACTAGGGTGTGCAAAAGATCAAAGGAGGTGACATGTGAAAGGTCTTGGGATTGTTCTGTGGGAGGGAAACCCTGGTAGCCCAGGCAGGGCTGGAGCAGCTCCTTGTCTCCCCAGCCTCCTCCCTGGAGGTCACCCATCTTACAGCCCTGGTGGTCTCTTGCAGCCTAATCTGCCACAGCCCTCCAGGTGGCACTGGGACCCCTGGTTTTCTGCACTTGCCTCAGAAGTAAACAAGAGCAGATGCCCATGCAGCTTGGATTTACATAGTGTCTTTCCACCCCGAGCTGAATGGACCTTTGAAATCATTAAGGCCGCTCCCTAATCTTACAGGTAAGGGCTCGGAGAGGCCAAGAGAGTTGGCCAAGGCCACCTGAAGTTATAAGGGGACACAGCCAGGGCTCCTTTCCTCTCTCAGCCCTCCCTTATCACCCTCATCTCCCAGTCCTGTTCTGGAGCTGGACTGTCCCTCAGGTGCTTTTCAATGATTTACCTGTCCTGTCTTATTGCTGCCTCTGAGGCCAGCACACCTTTGCCCTTCCTGCTAACTGTGGCTCCCTCCAGGCTGTTGGGATGTCAGATGATTAACCCAAGGACAAGGAAGGGCACGTAGAGTCCACAGGCCTCAGATCTTGGACTAGGATCTTGCACAGTTGTCCTCAGAGCATTTTTGAAGAAAAACGGGACTGTAGGTTACTCAGAAGACAGCCTTGGGCATTTCCTGTTTACAGGTATCTTCTGGACATGCTCATTTGTGACTTTCTGACCAAAGTATTTCAGCGTGGAGATGACCTTTAATCAAACTATGGAGCAAACAGGTCTGGAGTCTTTTGTCTCCCATTGTTTTGATTGCTTTATTATTTATTTTTATTTTAGAGACAGGGTCTCACTCTGTCACCAAGGCTTGGAGTGCAGTAGCATGATCCTAGCTCACTGTAGCCTTAAACTCCTTTTGTTCAAGTGATCCTGCTGCCCCAGCCTCCCAAAGTGCTGGGATTATAGGTGTGAGCCACCACACTTGGCTTTGAATGATTTAATAACTAATCAATCATATATTCTGAGGCTGCCTTATGTTCCAGGTCACTACCTGTGTACAGCATTTTATAATTCAGAATATATTATTTCATTAACTTTCCGAGATTCTTTGGGTATTACTGTACCCATTTCACAGGCATGGAAACTATGAGCTGCCAGGAGGTCATTTAACCAGGTCGATTATTTCAACGTGAAATAACCAAAAGGATCGGAATCCAGTTTTGAAGAGTTTATTCCAGTGAAGAGCTGGGAATAGCCATTCGAGTAACACAGACTCCAAAGGAATGAGGTCAGTGTTTCAAAGTTAAAAGGTAAGATCTTGGCCGGGCACGGTGGCTCACGTCTGTAATCCTAGCACTCTGAGAGGCCAAGGCGGGTGGATTGCTCAAGGTCAGGAGTTCGAGACCAGCCTAAGCAAGAGCAAGACCCCCGTTTCTACTAAAAATTAGAAAGAAATTATCTGGACAACTAAAAATACATTAAAAAAAAAAATTAGCCAGGCATGGTGGCACATGCCTGCAGTCCCAGCTACTCGGGAGGCTGAAGCAGGAGGATCACTTGAGGTCAAACCTCAAACTCAAGCTTCAAACTTGAGTTTGAGGTTGCTGTGAGCTAGGCTGATGCCACGGCACTCTAGCCCGGGCAACAAATTGAGACTCTATCACAAAAAAAAAAAAAAAAAAAAAAAAATTGCCGTAACTCATAAACCAGCCTTATGTAGAAAATGTTATAATCCTACTAAATTTCTTTGTTTTCTGCCTATATAGGCAAGACCTTAACTTGACTCAGGCCTCATAATCATATTCCTTTAAGACACAAAATAACTGACAGTCCCAACAGTTTAGATTTTGAATTACTTACTTTTGCAGCTACAGCTAAGATGATACCCTGGACTGTCGCACAGCAGTGTTGTCTCTGGTCCTCCGCTAGGTGCACACTGGCTATGCGGTCTGCAGGGGAGCAGGTGGGGGTGGGGGCGGTGAGGGGAGCCGCCTACCTTGGCAAAATTGCTGATAAGATATATGGGACAGACATTTCCAGGACAGGCAGACTAGGAAATGTTTTGTTTCAAAACCACCAAAATTACCACAGAGTGGCTCTGTTTATTCCAGGATCCTCACCTGCAAGCTTCCCATCCTTTGCTTTGCTCCTGGTTGTTTCTTCAACTCCATGATTTGGGCTCTAATCTCAACCAGGCCTTACTTCAGTCCGCCTGAATTCCATCCCCATGCCTACCTCAAACTGTCAGCGCCGGTCTCCTCCCAGACCCCAGGGCTTTCAACTGCCCTTATTGGCTTTGCTGTCAGCAGTGAGTGGCACACGTCTCCAGCTGCTGATCAAACATGAGTGACCCCATTTAATTATTCTCCTGTGTTCAAGCATCTCGGAACAGTTGGCAAGAAAGCCAAGTGTAAAAGATACCAAGTAATCTCTACCCAAAGGCAAATCCCCCATGGCCCAAGTCAGGGATGGACAGCTGTAAACTAGGAAGCTGTAACCTTTGTTCCTCTGATTATGGATTAGCCTTTTTCCTTACCTATATTGTTTTGTAAAATGTTGTAAATTATTAAAAGGCACCAGGGAAGACCCCTTCCCTCCTCACTGTTGATCTTCATTATAGGTAACTTCCCTTTTTCCCCCTCTCACACAAAAAACTGCATGACTATCCAACTGCAATAGGGCCTACAGAGGCTGTAGGGTCAAAGTTCAGGATAATTAGGGTCAGTAAAGTCCAGGTCAAGGACTTCTGGCCAGAGGTGCTTACCTTCCTGACCTCTGATTCCTCCTTGTGCCAGTTCATTCTTCCATCATCCAAGGTGGGTGGCCTTCAAACTTGCATGGGTGGAACATCACCAGGGGACCTGTTTAAGTTACAAATGGCTTTGCCCCCACCTAAACTTGCTGAATTGGACACTTTAGGTCAGGATCAAAGACTGCATGTTTAACAAAAACCCTAGGACATTCTGATGCCAGTAGCCTACAGAGGACACTGTAAGAAACATCGGTGTACTGAGTTGGAACCCACTTGCTATGCAAGTTCGGGCAAGGCTCTTACCCACTATAAAATGGGCATAAGAGTACCTACTTCATGGGGGAGTTGTAAGAATTAAGTGAGAAGATGGAAAGCAAAGTACTTAGCACAATGTCATATATAGTGAGCATGCAAAAATGTTAACTGTTAGTACTATTATGATTATTTTAATCGTGTCACTATTCAGTTAAACTCCCTGGTACTATTGCCTGCTTCAAATCTCTCCCTTGTCTAAGAGATCTTCTATTAGTCCTCTTCCTCAACCGTCTACTTCCTGATCTCATCGAATAGATTTATTATCACTTACTCCCAAGCATAAACTAAAATTCCAGGACTGCCGCTGCCCTCCTGCCCAGCCACAGACATGTGGACACACACACACACACACACACACACACACACACACACACGACCTGTGCTCCAGCTCTGCACATTCCCTCCTGCAAATTCTGGTTGTCAAGGTGTTGAGGGCGTTGGCAGAATTTGTCTTTGGGTGGGCGAGATCGTAGGTGGGCATTTTTAAATTTCTTTTCATTGCTTGTCTGTGTTTTCTGATTTGTTTGTCACACGCATGTATTACATTTGTACCAAGAAAAAATTTATTTTTAATTTTTGTAAAATCTAGTTGTTGCCATGTCTAGGAAACTTGCCCTTGGAAGTTCTGCTGTGTTCCAGGTGCTCCTTTGAACTCCCCGCCCCCTCAGCACCTCTCTTCTTTGTGCCCTGAGCTACGTTTGCGTTCACCAACGAGTTGCTCTGTAGGTGCTCTTCAAGGAGGTGGGCATCCTTGGGTAGGCAGTAGGCACCTTGAGGGTAGAGGCTGTACCCTTTCTTCTGTAGAAATAGCTTGAATGTTTCTTAGCTGACTTCAGCTCTCCACCCTCCTTTGGGTACCATCGAGCCCAGGTGACTGTGAGAAGTCGAGGGTGCCTGGTTAGAGCAGGGCTTGGTTCTACTGTGTTGAAGTTCTCATTGTTCTCATTTTAAAATCCCTGACAGCTGGCCTAGCAGCAGAGTGCAATCTCTGGAGAACTTCGATGGATGCACAGGGCAGCTCTCAGCAGAGACTGGCTGTATCGCAGGTCATGGGGGCCTTAAGTGTCTTAGCCTGGTCAGGAATTTAACCCAGATCTTGCACAATCTCCAGACATCCTTTTCTTGCTGGTTTTCTTCAAGCCCCTTGTGGCTCTGGGAGGCTTGGTAGAGTCTGAGTTAAGATTTATTCACTCATCCAGTGTGCGTTTAAACATCAAACATGATTAAAAACAGATATGATTAAGAACATGGGCTTGAGATTAAGCAGACCTGGGTTTAAATTCCAGCTCTGACCCTTAACTAACTTTGGAGCAAGTTATTTAACCTCTTCTAGCCTCAGTTTCCTTAACTGGAAAATGGGGATGAAATTGTATCTGCTCGACAGGATTATCGTGAGAATTAAGGAAAATAATGCATACGAAGTGCTGGGGTGCTCAGTAATTGGTAATGATCATGTGGTGATAAAAATAGAGACATCACCTCTGACTTGGAAAAGGTTTTTTCTCAAAGAGGAGAAAGAAAGCTACTCGTGTGACACAGAGTCTAAAGTGACACACTCACAGGCAGGAAAGGGAGGCCACAGCATATGGAAACGCTGGGAGCTTTGTGCTAAGGGAAAGAGTCTGAGAAATCTTCAGAAAGGAGGTAAGTCTCGAGTGGGTCTGAAGGGGAGGTGGACAGTGCAGAGGTAGGCAGGGGCCGGCACAGTGTGACGGAGAGATGGCAGGTGGGCTGGAGGTTAGGAGCTGGTGACAGGGCTGCGGATACCGCTCTATAGCCCAGTGGTTAAGAGCTCAAGCGCCGGAGTCAACAGGACCCGTATTTGAGTCATTCAACAACTACGCGATCTTGAGAAAGTAGACTGGGTGGCTTATGAACAACGAAAATTTATTTCTCGTGTTTTGGGGGCCAAGAAGTCCAAGATCAAGGCTCTGGCAGAGTCAGGGTCTGGTGAGGGCCCACTTCCTGGGTCATAGATGACTGTCTTCTCACTGTGTCCTCACATGGCAGAAGGGTGAGGGAATCTCTCTGGGGTCTCTTTTTTAAGAGCACTAATCTCATTCATGAGAGCTCTGCCCTCCTGGCCTGATCACCTCTCAAAGGCCTCACTTCCAAATACCAACACCTTGGGGATTAGGTTTCAACACGAGTGAATTTTGGGAGGACACAAACATTTGGACCACAGCAGTTACTTATAAACCTATAAACTTGGCCTTGTTTTCCAGAAGAATCCCATTGCATCATCCATTCAGGTATCCCATGTATTTGGATACCTGCATTCATTCATCTATCACATAATAAAAATGTATAATACAT
Organism: Avahi laniger; assembly: GCA_963575035.1. NCBI lineage: Eukaryota > Metazoa > Chordata > Mammalia > Primates > Indriidae > Avahi > Avahi laniger. The sequence goes on from CAUYSK010088978.1 coordinate 70,447, forward strand.
ACATTATGTGTAATAATAGCTGACACTTAAATAGCATATTCTGCATGCCGAGCATTGTTCTAAGTACTTGACACGTACAAAACTCATTTAATCTTCCCAATAATGCTGTGACATAGGTACTATTATTGTCCATATTTTGTAGAGGATAAAATTGAGATCCAGAGAAGTTAAGCAGCTTGCTCAAGGTCACACAGCTAGTAAGTGACAGAATTAGAATTTCTGGTCCCAGGGAGTCGGGCTTAGAATCCATGCTCTTAGCTACATGGCTGTTGAACAACCATGCTATTTGCAAAAACTCTAGGAAGAATGGAGGAACAAAAATATGATGGAAACACTAATCCTACTAGAAGGGAGATAGTATCAGGAGTGATAAGACACTTACAGTGAGATCATACCACCCAAGGCAGTGTGATCATGTGGTTTGGAGATCCAGGTACAGCCAATGTGGGCCTCTTGGCATCCTGAGTTATGTCACCTGTGATCAGCTTGGGTCATCAAATGAAGTCCTTGTTGCAGCCTCTCTAAAGTTAGTTAGTGGACTAACGTAGTGCATTGCTAATACCTTTTTGCCACAGGTATCAGCATAGTGGGTGCTCCCGGCCCAGTGGAAGTCTGGCTAGGTGATAGAATGTGGCTGGGTAGGTGTAAACCCAACCCCGTACTGATTGAAAAAATAACTCAAAGTACAGACACCTGAGTGCAGGTTGGGCTGTTGCCTCATTGGGTCACTGTATCATTCACCAGCTGGCCACCTATTTTTTGCCAAGTTCTCTTGTCTGTGCTAGATATCATCCTGAAAACATGTTTTGTTTTATCTTTTCCTCCCACATCCGTAGGATTATTTTACTTGGCCCTTCCTGGCTTCAAATGGCTTACGCTTTAGTGATAACATTTAGAATGTTGGAGCTAAAAAAGGTCCTAGACAGTGGTATCCTGGATATCAATTTGCAAGAACTGCTTGTTAAATTTTCAGGGATTTGCAAGCTGATTGTTAAACACAACCATTCTCCCAAAATTGAATTGATTAAACTTCCAATCAATAAACTGTATTAGAAACAAAAGTAATAAACATTCAAAACTCATTACCTCATAATTACTTTACCACATGATATGCTACTGCATGGCCAGCTCTGAGTTTAGTGATATGACTTCGGTAAGCTTGAAGTTTAGCCACGATGGTAGTATTTACAGCATAGAAATCAGCAAACACTACAAATTAGCACCCCTCCCTCCAAAGCCTATTGTTAAACATTGCTCAGAACATCATAGACCCTAGAAATAATCAAATCTGATGATTTTCACCCTGTGTTTCAGCCAAGGGCATTGACTGAGGACCTTGGTTGCTGCCTGGAGGAGGCAGAGGAGGTATTCGGCAGGGTGAGAGCAGGCAGGGCTCTGCCCATTGCCCCAGCAACCCGTGTTTTTGTTTTTTTTTTTTTTGAGACAGAGTCTGACTCTATTGCCCGGGCTAGAGTGCTATGGGGTCAGCCTAACTCACAGCAACCTCAAACTCCTGGACTCAAGCAATCCTCCTGCCTTAGCCACCCGAGTAGGTGGGACTACAGGCACACACCACCATGCCTGGCTAACTTTTTCTTTTTTTTTTAATTGGCCAATTTCTTTCTATTTTTGGTAGGGGGGGGGCATCTCGCTCTTGCTCAGGCTGGTCTCGAACTCCTGACCTCGAGTGATCCTCCCGCCTTGGCCTCCCAGAATGCTAGGATTACAGGTGTGAGCCACCGTGCCTGCCCTGTGTTTGTTTTTAATATGAACTTTTAGGCCAGACCTATGAGTGTTTGTTTTTAATATGAACTTACATGTAAGATTTTGTGTGAGTAAAGTTCTTTCCACAGTTAAAAGAAAAAAATTGCAAGTGACTGATCTGGTCTAATCCTCTTACTTTACTCTGCAGAAAACAGAAATGATTATGGTTCAGTTCCAGAGTTGAGTGACTTTCTGTAGGCTTCCCAGAGCCCAGACCACTGCCTTACACGAGGGAGCTGACATCATGGCGCCCACAGTGGGAGACAGACTCCTGTAGACACAGCCAGGGGCTTTTCTGGGCCCCGAGCCT
>CAUYSK010088979.1:0-35575 GCA_963575035.1 Avahi laniger
AATACTCTTCTAGACATTGGCCTAGGCAAAGAATTTATGAAGAAGACCCCAAAGGCAATCACAGCAACAACCAAAATAAATAAATGGGACCTGATCAAATTAAAAAGCTTCTGCACAGCCAAAAAAACTGTCACAAGAGCAAACAGACAACATACAGAATGGGAAAAAATTTTTGCATGCTACAAATCCAATAAAGGGCTGATAACCAGAATCTACTTAAAACTCAGGACAATCAACAAGAAAAAATCAAACGACCCTATCAAAAAGTGGAAAAAGGACATGAACAGAAACTTTTCAAAAGAAGACAGAACAATGACCCAAAAACATATCAAAAAATGCTCAACATCTCTAATCATCAGGGAAATGCAAATTAAAACCACAATGAGATATCACTTATCTCCAGTGAGACTGGCCTTTATCAGAAAGTCCCAAAACAATAAATGTTGGTGTGGATGCAGAGAGATAGGAACACACGTGCACTGTTGGTGGGATTGCAAACTAGTGCAACCTCTGTGGAAAGCAATATGGAGATATCTTAAAGAGATACAAGTAGAAGTACCATTCGATCCCGCAATCCCATTACTGGGCATCTACCCAAAAGAACAAATGATACTCTATAAGAAACACACCTGCACCTGAATGTTTATAGCAGCACAATTCACAATTGCAAAGATGTGGAAACAACCAAAGTGTCCTTCAATACATGAGTGGATTAATAAAATGTGGTATATGTATATCATGGAGTACTATTCAGCTTTAAGAAACAATGTTGATATAGCACCTCTTGTATACTCCTGGATAGAACTGGAACGCATTCTACTAAGTGAGGTATCCCAAGAATGGAAAGACAAATGCCACATGTACTCACCGTCAAATTGGTATTATCTGATCAACACATAAGTGCACATATAAGAATAACATCGATTGGATGTTGGGCAGGAGGGAGGGGGGAGAAGGCAGAGGGGACTGGTATATACATACACAAAGAGTTAATGCGCACCACCCGAAGCATGGACATATTTGAAACTTCGACTTGGGGAGGGAGCAAGGTCAACATACATAACCTAAACATCTGTACCCCCATAATATGCTGAAATAAAAATAAAATAAAAAAAAGAGTAACATCTATTGGATGTTGGGAAGGGGGCGGGGAGGGTGGAGGAGGGGGGGATGGGTATATGCATACACAAAGAGTACAATGCGCAGCACCTGAAGGATGGACATATTTGAAACTCGGACTTAGAGGGGAGGGGGGGCAAGGGCAACATACATAACCTAAACATCTGTAACCCTATAATATACTTAAATAAAAAAAAAGTCCTAAAACAATAAATGTTGGTGTGGATGCGAAGAGATAGGAACACTCATACACTGCCGGTGGGACTGCAAACTAGTGCAACCTCCGTGGAAAGCAATATGGAGATACCTTAAAGAGATACAATTAGAAGTACCATTTGATCCAGCAATCCCATTACTGGGCATCTACCCAAAAGAACCAATGATACTCTATAAGAAACACACCTGCACCCGAATGTTTATAGCAGCACAATTCACAATTGCAAAGACGTGAAAACAACCCAAGTGTCCATCAATACATGAGTGGATTAATAACATGTGGTATATGTATACCATGGAGTACTATTCAACTTTAAGAAACAATGCTCATATAGCACCTCTTGTATATTCCTGGATAGAGTTGGAACATATTCTACTAAGAGAAGTATCCCAAGAATGGAAAAACGAGCACCAGATGTACTCTCCATCAAATTGGTATTAACTGATCAACACATAAGTGTACATATAAGAATAACATCTATGGGATGCCGGGCCGGGGGGCGGGGGAAGAGGCGGGGTGAGGAGGGAGGGGTATTTCCACACACAAAGAGTGCAATGCACACCATCCAAGGGATGGGCACACTTGAAACCCAGACTTGGGGGGGAGTGGGGAGGCAAGGGCAACATACAGAATCTAAACATCTGTACCCCCATAATATGCTTGAATAAAAAAAATAATAATTACAAGTATTTGAGACATACATAGTATAAAAAGATATAGGTGGAAAAAGCAAAAAAAAAATTAGGCAAAAAGGATGGAATTAAAGCGTGGAATTTTGGTTAGATTTCTTTTTGTGTGCTTATGTGTTTGTAAAATGAGTTGTCATATGTTTAAAATAATTGGTTATAAATTTTTTTTGCAAACCTCATGGTAACCTCAAATAAAAAACTTGCAACAGATCAACAAAACAGATAAAAAGCAATAGATTAAAACAAACTATCAGAGAAAATCATTTTTAAAAAAGGAAAATAGGAAGCAAGGAAAGAAGACCACAAAACAACCAGAAATCAAATAACTATATCATTGTAGTAAGTCCATATATATACATAATATTAATAATATTGAATGTGAATAGATTAATTCTGTGATCAAAAGACATAGAGTGGCTGAATGGATTGAAAAAAAATCTAAGTAAATGTTGTCTACAAGAAACACACTTAACTTGTAAAGACACACAAATGCTCATCAATACATGAGTGAATTAATAAAATGTGATAATATGTATATCATGAAGTACTACTCAGCCACAAAAAACAATGGTGATCTAGCACCTCTTATATTACCCTGGATAGAGCTGGAGCACATTGTACTAAGTGAAGTATCACAAGAATGGAAAAAAAAAAAAAGCACCCCATGTATTCACCATCAAGTTGGTATTAATTGATCAATACTTATGTGCACACATAGTAGTAACATTCATTGGGTGTCGGAAAGGTGGGAGACAGAGGAGGGGATGGGTATATTCACACCTAAAGGATGTGATGCACACCATCTGGGGGATGAACATGCTTGAAGCTCTAACTAGAGTGGGAAAAAGGCAATATATGTAACCTAGAAGTTTGTACCCCCGTAATATGCTGAAAAAAGGACACACATAAACTGAAAATAAAGAAATGGAAAAAGATATTCCATGCAAATGCAAACCAAAAAAGAACAGTAGTAGTATGCTTCTATCAGATAATGTAGATTCCAAGACAAAATTTGCAAAAAGAGACAAAGGAGGTCATTATATAATGATAAAGAGGTCAATTCAACAAGAAGATATACCAATTATAACTATATATTCACTCAACACCGGAGCATCCAAGTATATAGAAACAAAGTATGAGAAACAAAACAAAACAAAATGTGGTATGATCCCTGAGGAGTACACAGTATTGTTTCTGTGGTATTTACTAAAAGCACAAGCTGAGATCAGTCATAAAAAATGAGAGAAAATCAAATTGTGGAATATTCAACAAAATAACTGACCAATAGTCTTCCAGAGTGTTTGTTTATGTAGACAAGAGAAACCCGAGGCACTGTTGCACCACAGGAAACTCAGGAGATATAATAGGTAAATGCAGTATGGGATTCTCAAACAGAAACACTGATTAATTTCAAGTATTTAGGTGAGTTAATACTATTTTAGCAATGCTGATTTTCTGTTTCTAATCATTGTACTATGGTTATATAGTAAGGTAATATAAGAGGAAACTGGGTGAAAGATATAGAGAAACTATTATTTTGGTAAATTTTCTCTAAGTTGGAAGTATTTTTGTTTCATAGCTAAATTTGTAATTTAAAAAATAATTCTCAACTATTGGCAAAGAACAAAAGTTAATTGTCAGAAAGACAAAGGTTGAAATATGATCTACCACTTATTAATAGCTTTGTGACTTTGTGCAAGTTACTCAAGTTTCCTTGCATCTCTGTGTTTGTGTGTGCATGTTAAGAGCATTAACATGTTGTATGCCATCTTACAAATTTAGAAATTCACAATATTATTTGCGTCTCCTTCAGTTTTTATCAATGGTTTTTTAGTTTTCGGTGTATAAGTTTTTTTTTTTTTTTACTCCTCTGTGTAAGTTTATACCTAAGATTTTTATTTTTTTGATGCTATTACAAATGGGATTGCTTTCAGATAGTTTGTTGTTAGTGTACAGAGACACAACTGAATTTTCTGTGCTGATTTTATTCTGCAACTATACTGAGTTTGATTATTAATTGTAACCATTTCTGTGGCATTTTTAGGTTTTTCAACATGTGGGATCCTGTCATCTTTAAGCAGAAATAATTTTACTTCTTCCATTACATTTTGGAAGCATTTTATTTCTTCTATTTTTTTAATGCTATAAGATTTTCACTGCTATGTTAAATGGAAGCAGTCAGAGTACATATTCTTGTCATGTTCCTGATATTAAAGAAAGTCTTTCAACTTTTCACAAATGAATACAATGCAAGAACAAAGACCATATCATTCTCTCAATAGACAGAGAAAAAGCATTTGAGAAAACACAGCACAATTTTATGACAAAAACTCTTAAAAAAATAGACACAGATGGTACATACCTTCAAATTATTAAAGCCATGTGTGATAAACTCACAGCCAATATCACACTGAATGAGGAAAAATTGAAAGCATTCCCGCTTAGAACAGGTATCAGACAAGGTTGCCCACTATCTCCACTTCTATTCAACATAGTGCTGGAAGTCCTTTCCAGAGCAATCAGACAATAGAGAGGAACTAAGTGTTTCCAAATGTGACAGAAGAGGTCAAACTCTGACTCTTCGCTGACTGTATGACATTATGTTTAGAAAATCCCAAGGGTTCAACCAAGAGACCCTTGGAATTGATTAGTGAATTCAGTAAAGTCTCAGGATACAAAATTAATGCACACAAATCAGTGGCATTCATATACTCCAACAAGATTCAAGGCAAAAATTAAATCAAAGACACAACACCTTTCACAATAGCATCAAAGAAAATTAAATATGTAGGAACATATTTAACAAAGGAGGTGAGAGACATATATAGGGAGAAATATGAAACACTGAGAAAAGATTGTAGAAGATGGAAACAGATGGAAATCCCTGCCATGCTCATGGATTGGCAGAATTGAATTAATGCAATGCCTATCAAACTGCCATCGTCATTCTTTATGGTTTTAGAAAAAATAATTCTACACTTCATATGGAACCAGAGATGACCTCCTATAGCGAAAGCAATCATAAGCAAAAAGAACAAAAATTGGTAGGCATCAGTCTACCAGACTTCAAGCTTTACTACAAGATTATAGTAACCACAACAGCATGGTGCTGGCATTAGAACAGAGAAATAGACCTTTGGAATAGGACTGGGAACCTAGATGTAGAATCATCCTCATATTGTCATCTAATCTTTGATAAAGCAGACAAAAAATACAATGGGGAAAAGCATCCTTATTCAATAAATGGTGCTGAGAAAACTGGATAACCACATGCAGAACACTGAAACTGGATCCCCACCTCTCACCTCTCACAAAAACCAACTCGTGATGGATAAGAGATTTAAACCTAAGGCGTGAAACCTTAAGAATTCTAGAAGAAAATGTTGGAAAAACATTTATAGACATTGACGTAGGGAAAGATTTTATGAAGAAGAGCCCAAAGTAATCACAGCAGCAACAAAAAATGAAAAAATGGGACCTGATCAAATTAAAAAGCTTCTATACAGCCAAAGAGACTATCATTAGAGCAAATAGACAACCTATAGAATGGGAGAAAATATTTGCATTCTACACATCTGATAAAGGGCTGATAACAAGAATCTACATAGAACTTAAGAAAATGAACCGGAAAAAAAATCAAACAACCCATCTATTAATGGGCAAAGGACATGAACAGAAACTTTTCAAAAGAAGACAGAATAATGGCCAGCAAACATATGAAAAAATGCTCAACTAATCATTAGGGAAATGCAAATCAAAACCACAATGAGATATCACCTAATTCCAGTGATAATGGCCTTTATCAAAAAGTCCCAAAACAACAAATACCAATGTGTATGTGGAGAGATTGGAACACTCTTACACTGCTGGTGGGACTGCAAATTAGTATAGCCCCTATGGAAATTAATTTGGAGATACCTCAAAGAGCTAAAAACAGAAATACCATTTGATCCAGTAATCTCACTACGAGGCATCTACCCAAAGGAAAAAAAGATATTCTAAAATAAAGATATTTGCACTTGACTGTTTATAGCAACACAATTCACAATCGCAAAGGTGTGGAAATAGCCCAAGTGCCCCTCAATACATCAGTGGATTAATAAAATGTGGTACGTGTATACCATGGAATACTAGTCAACTACAAAAAACAATGGTAAACTAGCACCTCTTATATTATCCTGGATAGAGCTTCAGCCCATCCTTTGAAGTGAAGTATCACAAGAACGGAAAAACAAGGACCACATGTAGTCACCATCAAATTGGTACTAACTGATCAACATTAAGGTGTTCACATGGTAGTAGTATTCATTTGGTGCTGGTCAGGTGGGAGGGGTTGGTGGAGATGGTTAAACACAACTAATGGATGTGGAGCATATTGTGTGGTGGAAGGGCATGTTTATAGCCCTGGCTTGGGTGAGACAAAGACATTATATGTAACCAAAATGTTTGTACCCCCATAATGTTCTGAAATTTAAAAAAAAAAGTGAGAAAAAGGCAAACAACGAGTTGTAAAACACAAGATCATATTGTCAGCAAAGAGCAATAGTTTGACCTCTTCTTTCCCCATTTGGATACATTTGATTTCCTTCTCTTGTCTGATTGCTCTGGCTAGGACTTCCAGCACTATGTTGGATAGAAGTGGTGATAGTGGGTGACCTTGTCTGGTTCCAGTTCTAAGCAGGAATGCTTTCCGTTTTTCCCCATTTGGTATGATGTTGGCTGTGGGTTTGTCATTCAGGGCTGTTATATTTTCAGTTATGTCCCATTAATGCTTATTTTGTTAAGCCTTCTTATTATAAAAGGGTGCTGAATTTTTTCAATGCTTTTTCTCTCTATGAAGAGGAATATATGGTCTTTGTTTTTGCTTTACTTACGTGGTGAATTATATTTATAGATTTGCATATATTGAACCATCCCTGCATCTCTGGGATGAAGCCCATTTGGTTGCAGTGAATTATTTTTTTGATGTGCAGCTGAATTTTGTTTGCTAAAATTTTATTGAGAGTTTTTGCATCTATATTCACAGGGGATATTGGTCTGTAATTTTCTTTTCTTTTTCTTTTTTCTTTTTTTTGAACCCTTTCCTGGCTATGGTGATATTGGCTTTGTAAATGTGTTGGGGAGGATTCCTTCCTTCCCAATGTTATGAAATAATTTCTGCAGTATATGTACCAGTTCTTCTTTGTAGACTTGGTAAAATTCAGTTGTGAAACCATCTGGTCCAGGACTTTTTTTTTGTTGGAAGTTTTTTTATGGCTGCTTCATTTTTGGTGCTTGATATTGATCCATTCAAGACTTCTATTTCTTCATGATTGAGCCTAGGGAAGTTGTGTGTTTCCAAGAATATGTCCATTTTCTCCATGTTTTCAAATTTATGAGCATAGAAATTTTTATAGTATTCAGAGATAATGTTTTGCATTTTCATGATATCAGTTTTGATTTCCTCTTTTTCATTTCTGATTGAGCTTATTAGAGCCCTTTCTCTTCTATTTGTCATTAATCTAACAAGAGGCCTGTTAATTTTGTCTATCTTTTCAAAGAACCTACTTTTTATTTCATTAATGTTCTGTATAATTCTTTTGTTCTTGATTTAATTTAGCTGTGCTCTGATCTTGATTATTTCTTTTCTTCTCCTGGGTTTGGAATTGGTTTGCTCTTCATTTTTCAGTTCCTTGAGACAATTCATTAGATTATTGATTTGTCATCTTTCTATCTTTTGGATGTGGGCATTTAAGGCTATGAGTTTTCCTCTCAGGATTGCTTTTGCTGTATCCCACAGATAATGATAACTCGTGTCCCATTATAATTTAGTTGGAATAATATTTTGATTTCTATCTTTATCTCCTCCTTCACCCAACTGTCATTCAGCAATAGGCTTTTTAGTTTCCATGACTTTGTGTAGAGATGAGTATTTCTGTTGGAATTGATCTCTAATTTTATTCCACTTTGATCTGAAGAGATACATGTTATAATTTCTATTTTTTAAAAATTTGTTGAGGCATGCTTTGTGGCCTAGTATGTGACTGATCTTAGAGAATGCTCTACGAGCTGATGAGAAGAAGGCATATTCGGTAGTGTTTGGGTAAAATGTTCTGTAAATGTCTGTTGGGCCCATTTTTTTCTAGAATTCTGTTTAAGTTTATTATGTCTTTGGTTTTTTGTTTGTTTGTTTTTTAGTTTTTTCTGTTTAGGGGATCTGTCCTGTTTTGTCAGTGGGGTGTTGAAGTCTCCAGATATCATGATGCTGCTGTTTATCATTTTGTTTAGATTGACTAGGATTTGCTTTATGAATCTGGGCACTCCTGTGTTAGTTGCATACATATTTAGGATTGTAAGTATTCTTGTTAAATTTTTCCCCTCACCATTATATAGTGACCATTTTTTGTCTTCCTTTACTTTTGTTGATTTTAAGTTGTTATCTGGTATGTGAACAGATACCAGTTTCTTTGTTTGTTTGTTTCCATTTGCATGGATTTTCCTTGAGTCTGAATGAGTCCTTGTTTGTTAGATGTATTTCCTAGAGAGAACAGATATTTGGCTTGTATTCTTTTATCCATTCAGCCAACCTATGTCTCTTGAGCAGAGAGTTCAAGCGTTCACATTTATTGAAAGTATTGATACGTGGGGTAGATTTATGTTCATTTTGTTGGGTAGACCCTTCTTGCTTTGTTTTACCATTTAAACCATTGTGGTATCTGCGCTCTGAACGTTAGCTTTTGGATGACCTTATACTTCCAGGTGTCTGTCATGCTGATCAGTGTATAAATCAGGTCTGAGTATTTCCTGCAGGACAAGTCTTGTCTTTGTAAATTCCCTCAGTGATTGCTTGTCTAAGAAAGTCTTTATTTCTCCCTCATATAAGAAAATTAGTTTTGCAGGATAAAACTTTCTAGGCTGGCCATTGTTTTGTTTTAGAAGACTGAGTATGTGTCCTCAATCCCCTCTGGCTTCTAAGGTTTCAATTGAGAATTTTCAGTTAGTCTGAAAGGTTTTCCTTTGTAAGTTGCCTGCTGTTCTCACCTTACTGCCATGAATACCTCTTTTGTATTTACTTTGGCCAGCCTACTGACTATGTGTCATAGTAATTTCCTCTTTATGATGAGTCTTTCAGGAGTCCTCTGTGCTTCTTGTACCTGTATGTCTAGATTTCTAGGAAGGGCAGGGAAATTTTTCTCATTTATTCTCTCAAATAAATTATCCAAACTTATGTATTTTCTTCTTTGCCCTCAATGATGCTGTGATTCTTATGTTTGGCCTCTTTCTATAATCCCACATTTCTTGTTAGCTTTGTTCAGTCCTCTTATTTTTCTGTTCTTTCTCTTCAACTGATTTATTTAGTTCATAGGTGTTATCTTCAAGCTCTGAGATTCTTGCTTCTGCCTGACCTAGCCTATTGTTAACGCTTTCCACTGTGTTTTTTCATTCCTTAAATACATTTTTCATTTGAAGAATTTCTATTTGGGTTTTCCTTAATAATTTGATTTCTTTAGGGAATTTTTCATTCATTGCCTGCATTGTTTTTGTGTTTTCTTTGTGCTGGGTTTCTATTTTCTCATGAATTTCATTGAGCTTTCTTGAAACCCATATACAAAATTCTTCATCTGTCATTTCAACCATTTCATTTAGGTTGATAGCCATTGGTAAGGAGTTGATGATCTCTTTTGGGATGTCGTTTCACTATAATTTTTATGCTTCTGGAGTTCTTTTCACTGATTCCTTCTCATTTGGCCTCTTAATTGAGAGCTAGGGGTGCTAGGGCTGCCCTATGGCCCTGTCTCTGAGTCCCCAAATATTGATCCCTGGTTGTTCCTGGGAGGAGAATGCTGGTTCTAAGTTGCCTTTGGGGTGTTATAGCAAGTTTGGTGAATCTCTTGTGTTACCTCTGACCTATTTTTATCTCTTCCCAATAGAGTGCAGTGAGTTTGATCCCATAGCTTAATCTCCAAGCTGGTGGATTGTACTTACGGGTACAGATACACTACTCCCTAATTGCTTGAGATGGAAGACATTATGTTTATTAATGGGGTTGTTCCCCCTGTCATTGATTGTAGTTTGCATGCAGGAGCCAACTGCTGAGGTAATCTTTTGTGCCTATGGTAGGTTGTGGTCCCCCAGGGGGCACATGAATGCCCCAAGACTTAGGAAACACCCTTTAACTTCCAGGGAATCACTTGACCCATACTCCTCCTTAGATGTGGTGAGGAGCAAGACAGATTGAGGCTGGAATGTTAGAGGCTTTGCTAAGCCTCAGTGGAGCTCAGAGCTTGCTTATATGGCCATAGGGAAAGATGAAGTTGAGAGAAATCTCTCCACACCAGGAGGGCTTTCCCTAGAGGAAGGGGCCTATTTTTGTGATTGTAGAGGACCCAGGGCAGGCTCTTTCCATCCCTGTCTACTTGCCTGGTTTCTCTGTGGGGGTCGAGCAAGAACCCTTCCTCTTTACTCTCTGGAACACCACAGCCCTCTCCCTCCATATCAGTCCAAATTCATTTGTTCCCTTGTTGCCCGAAACCAGCTCTTGAACTACCCCACTGTCCACGTGTCTGACCCACTTTGCTCATGCATCTCTGCTCTCAGTGGCAGGCACAGTCAGGGACATGCCTCCACCCTCTTGGCACAGAGAACTCTCATGGGTGCTATAGGAGGAAGGGGCTATGGTCTCCCTGCTCCAGTCTTATGTCTAGGTTTTACTGATCTGGCCCACCTGTCTAAGCTGCCAGTGGGTATCCCATGCTGGCGTGGAGAGAAACAGGTCTCTCAGAACCAAAAGAGTCCATGGCTACAAGCCAGCTCAAGCCAAAATTGTTTTCTGTGATGCCAGCAACAGGGGAGATACAGAAGACAAAGCATCCAAACACAAGAAAGCCAACTCTCTTGTCCCTTATGGCACTTTCTCATGAAGTGAGAGCTTCTGTGTCCCACTGCTCACTGAAGATGCCCAAGTTGGGGAGGGGAATGCTCTTACCCTTTCACTTGGCTCTGGACTTCTCTGGATTTGGTCCACACTGCCACTGTCCTCTTTTCTCTTTCTTTCTTTTTTTATCTTCACAGCGCTTCTTGATGGTGTTCCTGGACACCTCCACTGTCTCTCCCTGTGATCTACACCCAAGCCACAACTGCTGTTAGCTCTCCTCAGTCCAACCTTCCCCCCTCCAACTGGGACAGTCTGACAAGTCCTTTCTCTAGTTGGCCATCTTGCCTCCCCCATCCCTTTAATTTTTTTTGTAAAGTAGGTCTTGCTGCAAAGAATTTGCTTGGCTTTTGTTTGTCTGGGAATTTCTTCATCTCTCCTTCATTGCTTAAAAAAGGACAACTTTGCTGATTACAGTACTCAAGAGTGGTATTTTTTTCCTCCAGCACTGTGAATATATCATCCCACTCTCTCCTGGCCTGTAGAGTTTCTGTTGAGAGGTCTGCTTCCAGGCCTATTGGAATTTCCCTATGTGTTATTTGCTTCTTTTACTCTTGCTACTTTAAGGATTCTCTCTTCATCTTTGTCCATTTAGAGTTTAATTATATGATATCTTTGGGTTGTCTTCTTTGGGAATCTGATTAGTGAACTTCAGTCTTCCAGTAGCTGAGTATTTTCACCTTTCTCTAGTTTTGGAAAGATTTCTGTCACTACTTTTTTGAATAAACTTTCTGCCTCCTTTTGATTCCTAGTCCTTTTTGAATGTCAATGATACATAAATTTGTTCTTTTGATAGTATAAATTTTCTTTGTTTCCTTCTTTCCTCTCTGTGTGTTTTCAAATAGACTATCTTCAGGTTCACTGATTCTTGTTTCTGCTTGATCAGTCCTACTATTGATGCTCTCTATTGTATTTTTCGTTTTGTTCACCATACTTTTCAGCTCTAGGACTCTGTCAGATTTTCTTTTATTATTTCAATTTGGGTTAAATTTTTCTGATAAGCTTCTGAATAGTTTCTCTGTGTTTACTGAAGTTCACTGAGTTTTCTTAAGAGAGCTATTTTCAGTTCTTTGTCAGCCAGATTGTTCATTTGCATGTCTTCATGATCAGTCACCAGCTTATTATTTTGTCTGTTGGTGAGTCAATGTTTCCAAGACTATTCTTATTCTTAGTAGACATATGTCTCTTTCTATGCATATGTCTGGAATTAGGTATGCATTACAGTCTTCAAACTCTATATTTGTTTGTGACCACTCTATTTCAGTGGGCTTGTTTAAAAATTCTGAGGAGACTGAGTGTCGTACTGTGTTTCAGCACTAGAATAAAACCTAGACCCAGGTTAGACATGATTCTCATAAAGTCCTTCTCCTCATGCAATGTCTAACTTGTATGGGTCCATAAGAAATCCACAGAGGCTCCCCAGGCTGTGAGGGAGAACTTTTCTGGCCTTCAAGTCTAGAGGATCTCTGGACTGTGTTTCCCAAAGTGTGGCAACCATAAACAGCCTCTGTGGTGTGGCATTTCCTCTGGCAGAGATGGTTAGCCACTAACAAGTTTCTTGTTTTGGATGCTGATAGTCCCATCCCCTTTCTTTGTCCCTAGCTTGCCTCAGGTAGTTCAGCCTTGTCTGTACTTATGGTATTCCCATGGGCCAATGAAGGAGTGAGTCTCCTACAGAGGGACTCAGGGTGGTGGGAAAGCCAAATGTCCACCTTCATTCATTTTTTTCCAGTGTAGGAACTGTGAGCCCAGGGGGACTTTCCAAATATGGTACCACAAGGGATTGGAGGATGGGGTATCATGGTCACATGGAAAGAATCCCTTTACCATCTAACCATGATTTACTCATCTGTGTAGTCTAAAGTGGCTTCACAGTTTTTCTCATGTGTTCATGTTCCTTTAGTTGTTTATAAGATGATTATGTGTGGATTCTTGTTCAAGTTGATGCTTCCACAGGGGTACAGTTGCTGGAAAATCTACCCTGCCATCTTACTCCACCCCTTTTTTCTATTCTTTTTCATTTGGAGGAAAATTCTATTTTTGATAATTATCACTCTATGGACTTATCTATAGCTAATATGACTCTCTAACCCATAAATATTTTCACATTTCTGTATGTAAAGGTCAAGGTCTGAAAAATCTCAGCATTTCTCATATGATAGATTCTCAAACAAAGCCTGTGATTTTAAAATTGGTTTCTTTATTTGCTTCCATGAAATGACTACCAAAAAGAAATCCAGGGTAGGGATTTGACATATACCATGTAATTTTAAAACCCTATAGTGAATTTTTAAAGAAGAATAAGTTCCTCATTTTCATCTAGAGTTTAACCAGGACTCTGATATAAATATGTATACACACACACACACACATATACTTTATTCATTTAGCCCTTATGTGAATCATGTGAGTTTTCTCATTTATACCATTTTGTATAAACTAATGTTTAACTTTCATAGTATGAAAAGCACAAGTTCACAGATCATGAATTATTTGGTTATAAAAATAAAGATTAAAATGTAACAAATTCTGGAAAGCAGAATTTCAGCTATCAATTATTCATGGAATATATCCAATAAACACCTATGTGAAGAACCATAAAATACTGGTTGCAAGCAAGAAGACAGACAATGTCAAATGAGAAGAAATTGGGCATAAAAAATATTACAGTGTCATATGTTTTCAACATGCACTTGAGCTGTTATCAATATTTTGGTTAAAATAATTGGAAAATAGGCTTGATTCACTGATATTTTGCCTCATTAAAAATAAACATTGCAATAATTAATTGATTTAATGCATCCCAGAAGCAGAATCACCATGTATAGAAAGTTAGGGTAGTCATAGTTTCTGAAAGTTATAAATATTCATAAACAATGACAAATTTTACTGTATATATCAATGAACTGTGAACAGAAAAAAATATTTAGTAGATATGACTTAATATAATGTTAAATAATAAATTAATTCAGATCCTAACTTTAGAAAACTCATGGACTAAATTGGAACAGAAAAGAATTTATATTTAGCATGAGAGACATCAGGAGATTTGAGAAAAGAAGAAGAAATAATAACATTTATCTTACTTGCAATGACAGAGTTATGGTGTGTTAATAGTATTGATTTAAGCACTTTTATTGCCATCTGTCTAAGTTCATTTAGAATATCTGAGACTAAGTAATTTATTATTTTTCTCATATTTTATTTTTTCTTTGCAATCAGATGTACTTTTTTGATACTTGGTAATTTATAAACAACAGAAATTTATTTCATCACAGTTCTGAAAGCTGGGAAGTTGAAGATTAAGGTCTCAGCATTTGTTGTCTGGTGAGGGCCATATTGTTATATCCTCATGGCAGAAGAAAGAAAGGTAAGAAATAGCCTATTGCTCCATGAAGCCTCTTTTGTAAGAGTTGTTATCCCATTTATGAGGGAGGAAGTCTCATGACCTAATCAGCTCTTAAAGTCTCCACCCTTAATACTATGGCTACAGCTGGAATTTGAAGAAATACATTCAAACTATAGCATGAGCCTTATAAAGATGAAAGAATTAAGGATCAGATAAATTAGGTAATTTGCTCATTATCACAGAGCTAGTGTATGTTTAAGCACAGTGAGCTTGGAAGTTGGACGTGGCTCAAATTCTTAACCTTTGTAATGAATCCTTCTACCTAAATACTAAGAAAAGGGATTGAGAATAATGCATTATGCCTGGGCTTTAAGACATGGAAATGCCGCGGGCTTTTGCCAACTGCTCTAAAAACAAACTCTAATAAAAATTTTTCATTCCTTACACTCTAACTAGGTTTCCCTAGACTACCTCAACATTAAGATCAGCATAAGGACAGGAAATGACATGTCAACCAGAGAGCTAATTTTTCTTTCACTATCTTCCAATGTGAGACTTATCAGCTTCCATATGTACATAATTTACCTGAGCTACATTATCACATTTTTGAAAACATCATCTTGATACTACTAATTTGAGTAGATTCTCAACTCCACACTCCCATGTGATAGCTCAGGTACTTGCTTGTCAGCTAGCTCTCTGTTATGAACTTAATTATTATCTCCACCACTATCCTTAAGACTATCTCAAGGATACAGAAAAGAAACATCATTGGCTTTGGAATAAAGATGTATTTTATGAAGCCATTAACACATTCTGAATATGTCCTCTTAACTCCAATGTCTTATAATTGCTATGCTGTTGTCTGCAACCCATTGAGGTAAGTAGTCATCATGAATGCCAGTATTTGCATGTAGTTAACTGCATTCTCCAGATTGGTGGGGTTTATAATTCCCTGGAACATACAGTGTGCACCATGTACTTCCTAGTCTGTGACTCCTGGGAGATTCACCACTTCTTCTGTGAGGTCCCAGTTATCTTGACATTTTCCTGTGAGGACATCTCTGTGTATGAAGTGACTTTTTGTCACAGGAATGGTGTTCATCTTCATTCCCTTTGGGCTCATTTCGGCCTGCTACAGCCTTGTTTTCTTGACTGTCTCTCTTATGAGATCACGAGAGGGCAGAAAAAACCTCTACCACCCGCCTCTCCCATCAAACAGTGGTAAGCCTCTACTTGGGCTCAGGCATCTTTGGTTGCATGATACCGTAAATCCTGTATTCAATATAACAAACCCATTTCATTGATCTATATTATTCTTACCTCAATGTTGAACACTATCATCTACATTCTGTGGAACAATAAATTTAGGGAGGCATTCCAAGGTGCTGGAGGTGGGTATCAGTTCTCAAAGAGTGGACAGAATGCTTTAGAGATAAAATATATTTTATCCCAGTCATTCACAAACTGATTTAATAAAAACAATAATTAGATCAACTACTTATTCAAAATGCTGAAAAGTGCAGCTTCCAAAATAAGAAAATAATACAATAATAAAAATGGGATCCTGTCATTTTCAATATCATGCAAATGTGAGTGTTACAGTAGAATTGACTAATGAATGACATAACCAGAACTCTAGTTCTCAATGATTTACTCAATACTTTGAATTTCTGTTATTTTATGACATTTTAGCTTTTCTAAAAACTTTGGAAAGACATATATTTAGGATATAACCATAACTCAAAATATTACAGCCCAATTGACGTTAACTACTTTTATATTTTGTCATATATCCTTCTAAGTAATTTTGTGTTTGTGTATATAGCCATAAATATAAATATGTGTTTGTTTGTGAATGATAAGTGTATGTGTCCTGAGTGAATGCACACAGAAGAAAAGATACATATAGGATTCATAATTTCATAACCACTTTTACAGTTATCAATGTATCATAAATATTTTCCCTTATCATTCAATATTTATTCACAAAATTGTATGTACTGTTACAGAAATTTCATTAAATATCAACCATAATTTATTATTGCTAGTGTTCTAAAATGTATACTTAATAATAAATTCCCAGGAGTTAACTACTCTCCCAGCAAAATAGTCCCCAAGGCAGGATCGTCACAAGGGATTTGGAAATAATAGGAAATAAAGAAATAATATAGATGGAGAAATGATTGAGACAAAGTGCATTTTAAATGACGGGGGAGTTAGGGGTCTTCCAGCATTCCCATGAGCTGTGATGTCCCAACTGAAATCCCACATCGATATTTATTGTTACAGCAAATAGTTGTCTTTTGTTAAAGAATTATGTGACATATTTGAAACTTGGACTGAGGGGGGGAGGGGAGGCAAGGGCAACACATGTAACCTAAACATCTGTACCCCCATATTATGCTGAAATAAAGAAAATAAATGATAGAAACAATTTGTATTCAACTGTGATTTTTTTGACATTATAAAATAAAGTTCAACATTCCAGAAAAAAAAAAAAGAATTATGTGTACAGCTCATTTTTTGAGGTTTCCAGGGGAACCTTACCTAATTCTGTCTACAAGAATAAACAGTTACAAAATTTTTCTAAGATAAGCATGTTAAGCCCCAAGTTGGAAACAGACCTAGCTGAGCATATAAATTAAAGATAAAATGTATAAAATGAGAACACTGAGTTGAGTCTGTGTACTACTCTAATCTACTTCTTCTAAACACGGAGACATGTAGTCAGGAGTGAAGCAGGAATAACCTTGAAGTCTAGGATAGTTCCAGCTGCACGTTATCTGCTGGGCAGACATTTTAATCAGCTTCTGGGCCAAGGATCCAAATGGAGCTTCTGCCTTGCAAAAAAGCTCAAGGGGATGTCTGGCAGCAAAGAAGAAACGTTGCTTTGAAAATGTCCTCTGACAATGCTTCCCTTGTTGGAAGCAGCTTCTATTCTGTGAACTAACATGTCCACAGATTCCTTTAAGGCAAAGCCCTGCAAAACTCCTGAAACTTTCAGATCTCTTAGCTTATTTCCCAACAATATATGGGTTAAAATGATTAATAAAATGAATACCTTCATAACTTCCCCCAATAACTTACTCAAGTGGCAGTAGAACCATAAAACTTATAACCAACATGTAATGACAAAGGCAGTAGTGACTTATCACCTAATGAAGGATTTGGACTGAGATGTTGCCACTGATAAAGCCGGGGTAGGTAAGCCAAAATTAGATATTTTTTGTGGTAGCAGAGTCAGTCAAGGAAGGAGCTAATTTTGTCTACACAGTCTCAAGAATAAATAGGACTAAAAAATGCTCTGATGAAATGCAGGCCTGATGTGTAGGGTTAAAACAGGTAACTTACCGATATCTCTTCAGAAAGTTAATAATTTTCTCATACCCCATTCCATTTCTCTCCAAAAGCACAGAATGCCTGGCTGCCAAGAATTTGGCCCTCTGTGTGAATAGTCACACATTGACTTGCCAAAAATAAATGAAAATACTCATGGAAGGTAAAATTTGCTTTCTTACCTACAGATTTCAAAGCCTAATGCTGACACCCTGTCTAATGACTCTGAGCAAATCACATGTGTCACATATTTTCATCCATGGCACTCCTGGGACATCTTTTATTTTCTCCTTTTTACTATAAAGACACCCAAAGACAACCATATATTGAAATATTTTATTGTAACATAAAATAGCCCATGTAAACAAACAGAAAAAATACCTGTGAAAATATGTACTCAGGAAATCAAAAAGATTATAATTTCCAATTTTATATCTTGAAAGACATGACGATATTAAATTTATTTAAAAAAAGGGGGTCCACCAAGATGATATAGCTAGAGAACAAGAAAATACACCTCAAAACAAAGTTAAAGTAATAAATAAATAAATATAAAATGTGGAGAAAATATCCAGGAAATTGAAAACCACATTGAGATACTGCTTCACACCAACTACAAAGTCTAATACTAAAAACTATGATAACAACAAATATCATCAAATTATACAGTATCCAGTACTCACATATTTCCCATGCAAGGTAAAAAGTACATTCACTTTGAAAAATATTTAGATAATTTTTTATAGGTTAAATACAATTTTTTCCTGTTAAGCAATTCATTTTACTTCTACATATCCAAGAAAAATAAAATACAAACATATATTGAACAAAAGTACTTACAAAATAATTTTCATAGTTCATTCACAATAGTCAGACACTGGAAATAGTCCATTTACATGACAATGCAGTAACCAATATAGGTATATTTATACTGTAGAATACTGATCACAAATAAAGAGAAAAAATTGGGGGGGTTTGCACATTTATCTGTTCCCCTCTCTAGCTGAACCTCGTCTTATAGGTCACAGTTTTTTTACTTTTATCCCCATCAATTGGTTTTTAGGATTTTGTCAGAGAGATATTAATAATGCACTAAAATACCAGAGGCAAGAAGACTAGTCAGGAAGCTTTTGGAGCGGCTCAAAGAGAAAATTATATCAACTAAGGCCTCCTTATACTAACTAAGAAACAGATGGAATAGAATTTAAATCATCAATTATAGGATAGTGATTCAAGGTTTTGAGAAAGCAAAGAGATTTTCCCCCCCATGATTTCCATACATAAAACATCACAGAAAAATCTTGACATGATTGAATATTCCTGTTAGTAATAAATGTTCTTTTGACTTGACTATTTAATCTTCCTTGATTCTGCTTTTGCCTTTGTTGATAAATAAAGTCCACATATAGTGTGACTAGGGGAGATGAGGGCAAAATTGTAACTCTAGGCAGGATATTGACTCCATGTTACACATTAATGTTTTCTATCAGATTACATCCTAGTGATGAAAGTGCCATTACTTTTTAGGCATTTTGGATAATATTCAATTTCTTTTCACTTACCAAAACAATTGAAGAGGAGGGAATACCTACAAACTCATTCCATGAGGCCAACATTGCACCGATACCAAAATCAGACAAGTGGTTTTGTTTCTACAAAAAAATAAAAAAGAGAAAACTGCAAACCAATATCACTGATAAACATAGATTCAAAACTCCTCAAAAAAACCAAAAAATACTAGGAAACAGAATTCAGCAATACATTAAGATCATTCACCATGATCAAGTGGGATTTATCCCAGGGATGCAAGGATGGTTCAACATATGCAAATTAAAAAATGTGGTACATCATATTAATAGAGTGAAAGACAAAAACCCTGTGATCATTTCAATAGATGCCAAAAACACTGATAAAATTTAACATTTCTTCATGATAATAAACTTTCAACAAACTGATAAGGACCACACACTGTGTGATTGAAGACATATATAATAAACCTACAGGTACTATCATACTGAATGGGGAAAAACTTAAAGTCTTTTCTCTAAAATCTGAAACAAGATAAGAATGCCCACTTTTGCCACTTTTTTAAACATAACACTGGAAGTCCTGCTCAGAGCAATTAGGCAACTAAAATTAATAAATGTCATCCAAATTTAAAAAAAAATAAAAAGCAAACTAGTCTTGTTCACAGACATGATCTTATATTTATAAAAATCTAAAGACTCCACAAAAAACTGTTAGAAATAATGAATGAATTCTGAAAAATTGCAGAATAAAAAATCAGCATACAAAATCAGTAGCATTTATATACACCCATAATGAACAACCTGATAAAGAAGTCAAGCAATCCCATTTACAGTAACTATGAAGAATATAAAATACCTAAAAATCAATTTAACCAAAGAAATGAAAGATCTATAGAAGGAAAACTATAAAACACTGAAGAAAGAAATTAAAAAGGACACATAAAAAATGGAAAGATAGAGGAGGGGCAAGATAGCAGATGAGAAAAACTGCCAGCCAGAGTGTCTCTGCAAGAAAGATAGATTTTTAAAAGAAAGTGAAAAAAAAAAAATAAACAGGCAGACAAACATAGATCGGATGAGGGACAAAAGGAAGGGCACCTGAAACTACAGGAGAATCCCTGGGAAGAAGTTGCAGAGGAGAACTGGAAGCAGAAATTGCCCTGAGGGCCTTGGAGACCCTCAGGGATAGATACAGTGGTTACATTTCCCCTCTCTTGCATCTTGGACTGCTGATGGACTCCTGAGCAGTTGGAGAGATCTGTGAAAACCAGCCGAGAGACATCCACCACCAGTGAGTGGTGAGCCCTTTACAGACAGGGCACCAGACTCCCAGCTCCCTCAGGGCCCCATCCGGCCTGCAGACATGAGATGATCGGCAGGTGCCATATTGCTTCATTCTCCCCTTCCCCTTCCCTAATGGTGGCAGCCAAGAGAGACAATTTAGCCACTACCCACAGACATCTGCAGGGAACAGAACCTTTCCTTTTGGGGCCCTACAGTGGACTGCACCGTACCCGGACTGTGAGCTCCCTACCTACCAGCCCTCCGAGGTGCTGCTTGCCTGGTGACTACAGGATAATGAGGCAAATCCCAAGGCAGAGAGACATTGATCCAGCTTGGTCACCCATGGGTGACTTGAGACCAGCATTCTTCTCCCTGGCAGGGTCAAGAATTGATCTCCAGGGCCCAGGTGATAGGCCTGATGATCAGATTCTGTACACACAAGTCCCATCCCATTGCACAGGGGCACAGAAGGGATATTTATGAATGAGTCTACTGAGGTTTGTGTGCCTCCAGAGGCAGATCAGCATGGTTGAGGGGCAACTCTCCTCCCATGGGAGGGGCGTATGCCCAGCTCCAGGCTGTGATTCTAGGCGGGGAACTTCCCAACCCACATCACAGCAAGGGGAGATCCACTGGCTTGAGGCCCTGCCTGTTGGCAGAGGCCTGGGAGAAACTTCAGAATAGGGGAGGGTGGAAAGGGGAGAGGCCTGTTCCAGACTACAAGGCTCAGACAGCCCCAACCCCACACATAGACTTTTCAACAGAGTGGAGCCATTTTATCCCCTCCCTGATAGCTTTACCCAGAAGCAGAGAACAGACATGTGACCCCTGCTAACAGCATTTGTGGTGCTTGAGGGCAGGCTTACCCAACCCAGCTCTGCCCAGACTCACTCCCCCATTTGCCCCTACTGAGGTGGAGAATAAGGACACACCTTGAAGTCCCAGGGCCTCAACCACCACATGAGGCCCTAGAGTGCCTCTCCAGAGGAACAAGAGCTGATTACAGGACCCCAAAACAGCAATGCAACCTACTGGCAGGGAGGTCATTCTGCACATGCTTTTACTACATCTACTGACTCATCATACAAGGTGTGGTTGAATCTCACCCACAAACACCACCTACTGGCCCAGAGATTAAATAGGGAATGCCATTATTCAAATGAAAATCTAAAGGTCAGAAGCAACAGCTAATCCACATAGCAAGGAATCAGTGAAAGAATTCTGGAAGTTTGAAGAATGAAATGGAAAGCACACACCAAAAGGGGAACACCAGCTCTCTAGTGATGGACATCAACCAAATTCAGAATACTAAAATGACAGAAGAAGAATTTCAAACATGGATTGGAAGAAACTCAATGATTTGCAAGAAAAAATGGGTACCCAACACAAAGAAACCACAAAAAAGTCCAGGTTTTGGAAGAAAAATTGACTAAAGAAATTAAAATATTAAAGAAAAATCAAACCAAACTTTTGGAAATTAAAAATTTATTCAAGGAAATACATAACACAGTGAAAAGCCTCAAGAACAGGGTAGATCAAACAGAAGAAAGAATCTCAGGGATTGAAGATAACATCTTTCAATTAAATAAATCAGTCACAGAGATAAAGTGGAGAAACAAGAGAAAAGAGCAAAGCCTACAAGAAATGTGGGATTATGTGAAGAGGCTTAACATGAGAATCATAGGCATCCCTGAGGGTGAAGAAAATACACAAGGGTTCAATAAGGTGTTTGAGAATATAATAGAGGGAACTTTCCCAGGACTGGCTAAAAATCTAAATATCCAGGTGTAGGAAACTCAAAGGACTCCTGGGAGATTCAATGCAAGAACAAGACACTACGACACACAGTGATAAGACTGACCAAAATAACCACCAAAGAGGCCCTTCTATGAACTGTAAGGCAAAAGTAGGTAACCTACAACGGAAAATCCATCAGAATAATGTCAGACTTCTCAACTAAGATTTTAAAAGCAAGAAGAGACTGGGGCCCCATTCTCACTCTTCTCAAACAGACTAATGCCCAGCCTAGAATCTTCTACCTCACAAAACTAAGGTTTGTACATGAAGGAGAAATAAAGACCTTCTCAGACAAGCAAACACTGAGGGATTTCATCACGATAAGACCTGCTCTGCAGAAAGTACTCAAAACGGTGTTACACATGGATCAGCACAGTAAACTCACACAAATGTAAAGTCATCCAAAAGCTAAAGGCCAAAGGCAAGATACCATAATGGCTCAAGAGAGAAAACAAAGCAACAAAGTGGATCTCAACAGGATGAGCAGAAATCCACCCTACTTAATTCTCTCAACAAATGTGAATGGCTTGAACTTCCCACTAAAGAGACATAGGCTGGCCAAATAGTTAAATATACACAAGCCAAGTATCTTCTGTCTTCAGGAAACACATTTAACCCACAAGGATGTATTCAGATTCAAGGTGAAGGGATGCAAAACAATATTTCAAGCCAATGGAAGCCAAAAGAAAGCTGGTGTGGCAGTTCTCATTTCAGATAATTTAGTCTTGAAATCAACAAAAGTAATGAAAGACAACGAGGGTCACTATATAATGGTGAAGGGTACAATTCAACAAGAAGACATAACAATTCTAAACTTATGCACCTAAGTCAGGTGCATCCAGATTCATAAAGCAAATGCTACTTGATGTAAACAAAATGATAAACAGCAACACCATAATAGCCAAAGACTTCAACACCCCTCTGACAGAACAAGATAGATCCTCCAAACAGAAAATTAACAAAAAAACAATGGACTTAAACAGAATTATAGAACAACTGGGCCTGGCTGATTTTTACAGAACATTCTACCGAAAAACCATCCATTTTTCTCATCAGCTCATGGGACATTCTCTAAGACTGACTATATCCTAGACCATGAAGCATGTTTAAAAAAATTTTTAAATAGAAATTTTACCATACATCTTCTCAGACCACAGTGGAATAAAATTAGAAATCAACTCCAACAGAAACTCTCAACTCTACACAAAGTCAGAAACTAAACAATCTTC
Organism: Avahi laniger; assembly: GCA_963575035.1. Lineage (NCBI taxonomy): Eukaryota > Metazoa > Chordata > Mammalia > Primates > Indriidae > Avahi > Avahi laniger. The sequence goes on from CAUYSK010088979.1 coordinate 23,464, forward strand.
TGCTGAACCATTATTTTATTAAGTAGTAAATAAAAATGGAAATGAAAATATTCTTTGAACTAAATGACAAATGAGACACAAATTATCAAAATCTATGGGACACATTTAAAGCAGTCCTGAGAGGAAAATTTATATCCATAAGTGCCTACATCCAAAAAACAGAAAGATCACAAATAAACAATCTAAGGAATCATCTTAAAGAACTGAAAAAGGCGTAGCAAACCGACCCCAAATCCAGCAGAAGAAATGAAATAACAAAGATCAGAGCAGAATTAAATGAAGTTGATAACAAAAAAACTATATGAAAGATTAATAAAACAAAAAGTTGGTTCCTGGACAAAATAAACAAAATTGACACACCTCTGCTAGATTAATGAGAAGCAGAAATGGAAGAACTCTAATAAGCTCTATCAGGAATGAAAAAGGAGAAATTATAACTGATGCCACAGAAATACAAAGTATCATCTATGAATACTATAAAAACCTCTATGCACATAAACTGGAAAATGTGGAGGAAATGGACAAAATCTTAGAAACACATAGCCTCCCAAGGCTCAATCAGGAAGAAATAGAATTCCTGAACAGACGAATATAAAGTACTGAAATTGAAACAGTAATAAAAAATATTCCTAAAAAGAAAAGTCACAGACTAGATGGTATCACACCTGAATTTTACCTGACATACAAAGAAGTGGTGCCTGTCCTGAAGTAATTATTCCACAACATCGAGAAGGACAGAATATTCCCCAACACATTTTATGAAGCAAACATCACCCTGATACCCAAACCAGAAAAGGACGCAACAAAAAAAGAAAACTACAGACCAATATCACTTAAGAATATAGATGCAAAAATTCTCAACAAAGTCCTAGCAATCCGCATTCAGGTGCTTATCAAAAAAATAATCCATCACGACCAAGTGGAATCAAAAAAATAATCCATCATGACCAAGTGGACTTCATCCTACAGATGCAGGGATGGTTCAACAAACAATAATCTATAAATGTAATTCACCACATAAATAGAAACAAAAACAAAGACCATATGATCCTCTCAATAGATGGAGAAATAGAATTTGACAAAATTCAACACCGTTTTATGATAAGAATGCTTACCAAAATAGGCAGAGATGGCACTTATCTTGATACAAGCTATGTATGACAAACCCACAGTCAACTTCATACTGAATGGGGAAAAATTGAAAACATTCCCACTTAGAACTGGAACCAGACAAGATTGCCTTTTATCACCGCTTTTATTCAACATAATGCTGGAAGTCCTAGCAGAGCAATCAGACAAGAGAAGGATATCAAGGGCATCCAAATTGGGGCAGAAGAAGTCAAGTTTTCACTATTGCTGATGATATGATCTTAAATCTAGAAAACCCCAAAGATTCTGCCATGCAACTATTGGAATTGATAAATAAATTCAGCAAAGTCGCAGATTACAAAATCAATGTACAGAAATCAGTAGCATTCCTATACACCAACAACAGTCACACTGAGAACCAAATCAGAGACTCAAGACCCTTCACAATAGCAACAAAGAAAGTAAAATACCTAGGAATGCATTTAACTAAGGAAGTAAGAGACCTGTACAGGGAGAACTACAAAACACTGAGGAAGGAACCAGCAGAGGACGTAAACAGGTAGAAAACCATACCATGTTCATGGGTCAGCAGAATCAACATTGTTAAAATGTCTATACTATTCAAAGTGATCTACAGATTCAATGCAATCCCTATTTAAATATCATATTTAATAGATCTAGAAAAAATAATTCTGTGCTTTTTATGGAACCAGAGACACCGTGTACATCAAAAGCAATCTTAGGCAAAAAGAACAAATTGGGAGGCATCAATTTACCAGACTTCAAGCTATACTATAATGTAACTAAAACAGCATGGCACTGGCACAAAAACAGAGGTATAGACCAACAGAACAGAACTGAGAACCCAGATATAAAACCATCCTCCTATAGCCATCTAATCTTTGACAAAGCAGACAAAAACATACACTGGGGAATAGAATCCTTATTCAATGAATGGTGCTGGGAAAACTGGATAGTCACATGTAGAGGACTGAAACAGGATCCACACCTTTCACCTCTCACAAAAATCAACACATGGTGGATAACAGACTTAAACCTAAGGCATGAAATCATAAGAATTCTAGAAGAAAATGTTGGAAAAACTCTTATAGACACTGGTCTAGGCAAAGAATTTATGAATCAGACCTCAAAGGTAGTCACAGCAACAATAAAAATAAATAAATGGGACCTGACCAAATTAAAAAGCTTCTACACAGCCAAGGAAACTATCATGAGACCAAATAGACAACCTACAGAATAGGAGAAAATATTCACATGTTACACATCTGATAAAGGGCTGATAACTAGAATCTATATAGAACTCAGGAAAATCAGCAAGAAAAAATCAAACAACCCTATTAAAAAGCGGGCAAAGAACATGAACAGAAATTTTTCAAAAGAACACAGAGTAATGGCCAAAAAACATGAAAAAATGCTCAACATCTCTAATCATCAGGGAAATGAAAATTAAAACCACTTTACTCCAGTGAGAATGGCCTTTATCAAAAAGTCCCAAAACAATAAAAGTTGGCATTGTTTCGGAGAGATAGGAACACTCATACACTGCTGGTGGGACTGCAAAATAGTACAACCTCTGTGGAAAGCAATATGGAGATACCTCAAAGAGATACAAGTAGAACTACCATTTGATCCAGCAACCCCATTACTGGACATCTACCCAAAAGAACAAAAGACATTCTATAAAAAAGACTCTGCATTTGAGATTATATAGCAGCACAATTCACAATTGCAAAGATGTCGGAACAATCCAAGTGCCCACCAATACATGAGTGGGTTGATAAAATTTGGTATTTGTATACCATGGAGAGGTTGATTAATGGAACAAATACATAGTCAGACAGAAGAAATAAAATCTAGTGCTTGATGTATCAGTAAGATAACTTTAATCATCATTAATCCATTATAAATTTCAAAATAGGTAGTAGGGAACAATGTGAATATTCCTATCATAAAGAAAAGACAAATATTTAAGATGATGGATATTCCAATTACCCTGATTTGATCTTTACACAATATATGAATGCATAAAATTATCATATTTGTTCCAAAATGTGTATGTCTATTATGTATCAATAAAAAAACAAACTAAAAATAAAAGAGAAAGAAAGAAGAAAGAAAAAGAAAGAAAGAAAGAAAAAGAAAAAGGAAAAAGGAGAGAGAAATTAATAAACAAGAAACTACTGGTATATTATTAAGGAAGACTACACCAAATATTAAATACCAAACCATGAAAATTATATATGATTGTAATATCATAATAATCATAGACTGTTTCTATATTGGAGATAATTATGAGAAATAAAAAATTGAAAGAAAAAACAAGTAATTTATGTATAGAGAAAAGAAGAAATTCACTGGTAAGTAAATTATAATAAGATAATTATGAGCAAGCTCAGGAATTGAGCAAGTTAATCAAGAGGGTGGTGTATAGTACCCACCAATCAGTACTCTTGGTGACAGGGACTGTGGTTAAAGTCATGTGGATAAGAAAAATGGTTTACGAATTCACAAAATTCACAGAAAGAATTAGAAAAATATTTCTCACATTATCAATTCAAATGTTGTAAATGTCAAAACAGTTGTAGAAATGATCGAAAAGTTTTATCATTATCCATATCATGTGGCATACTCTGCAGTCCACAATGGCACATCGATGTGCCACAACTCTCATGGTGGAACCACATTTTTCCACCTGTGTGGCTCTTACTTGTATAACTCTTTTTTGACAACTGGTTCTCCAAATATAACCAGCATATCCTGTTGATAAGACAGCATATCCTATTGATAAAATGAGTTTATTGCTCAATGTAATAATATGCCATCTTGAAATGTTCTGGCAATGTATTGGTTGGAGGAAAATGATATTAGAATTTATTGAGAATTGGCAGTATTAAAAGGGGAAGAAAAGGATTGATAAGGATTAAGGATCATGATATAAGAATTCAGGATTGATGGAAACATTGAGGTAGGAATTTTGAGGTAAGAGATAAAATAATCTTAGAATATAAATTGTTGATTTTTTTAATCAAAGAATTGATGAAGGTCTCAGGAATTTTCTATGATAAACAATCAAACTCCTTGCCTGGGCAAGAGACTTCTGGAGAAACAATGCCATGCCAATAAAGATGGAGGTTTAGCACAAAGTCATTCCAATATAAACAATAAGAGATAGTTTGATTCTTAGGGCCAAAGTTGACTGTGTGGTAGATGGTTTCAGTTTTCGCTCTCAAACTTTTTTGAGAAATTCTATTTTTTTCAACAATTTCTAAAAAGTTTACTTCAGAACAACATGGCTTTCTATTCAAACCCATGCTATGGTCTATTACTATTATATTAGAAAGTAATTAGAAGTTTACATTACTATACATTTTAAGTTCAAGTTAATTTCTAATAATTATAGTTCCAAACAAAGAATATATAGGTATTAAGATTTTCATAATATATTATGAAAGTTGCTGTGACTAATGTACTAGAATAGTGTAATATTGTCTTCTTCAACTTCATCGATTTGATTTATTCTTTCTGCAAGGTGGGAGAATTAATTTCAAAAGTCACATGGACTACATACATGGCCCATAGGTACCAAAAATCACATTCTAATTAAAATAAAGTTGAATTCCAGCAAGGCAGACAAGCCCTATATTTTACCTTTCCATCATTTTTCTAGCCTGTGTGTCCCTGAAAAGTAATGTTGGAATAGAGATGGTCCCTAAAGAGCTCTTCCCACAAGGAACCAATGTAATTGAAAAAAATATTGGCTTTACTTCAACAAATTATGTTTAAGGAGAGCTGATGCCTAGGGGATGAACTAGAAATGAGCCTCCTGGGTTAGGTGAAAATAAACCATTATGTTTTGTGTCTCTTAAGAATATTTTTATTTCTAACATGCTGTCTCAGAATGTCTTTCCTTAGTAAAATGTTGCATACTTTTTTTCCAGGACATACATTATTTCTGGATATTCTCTCTGAAGACTGCAATGCTCTGCCACTTTCAGTCAGGGACTGTGGTCTCCCCTTTGGGAAGAACTTCAGGGTCTAGGACAAATATTGGCCCACTCTGAACATCCATCCTGGGGCTCTCCTTGACTTGCTATTTCATAATATCTCAAAAAAAGGGATAAGATGAAAGTGTGGTAGTGGAAACTCAACCCCAAAGTGAAAACCATAATGTAAAAAATCTGAGTGGGGGGGTAGAACAAGATGATCAAATGGAAACCTCTACTGATTATCCCTCAACACAAATACCAAATTCAACAACTATCCACACAACCAAGCACCTTCAGAAGAAATAAAAATCAGGTGGGCAATCATACTACCTCTTTTACCATTATATCAAGAAAACAGGCAGTAAAGAGCACAAAAAGGACAATCTTGCATTTCCTGTACCACCTCTCTTCCTCCCCTAGCAGTGCTGGGCCAGCATGCAGAATGGAGACAGGATCTGAGTGTCCTGGGGAGAGAGAGTGAAGTGATTGTGGCACATTGCACTGAAACTCAGGGTTGCCCTGGCACAGGGGGACACAGAACAGGGCAGAATTCTGCTGGTGTCCATGAAGGAGCATTTAGACCAACTCAGCCAGGGAGAAATCCTCTACCCCCAAGCCTTAGTTCTGGATAGCCACACGGCCAACTGACAAAAAGCAGCCTGGGGGCTGAACTAAATTCCTAAAGCAGTTGGTCTACAAAGGCTGCAGACCTGTAGCAATTCTTGTGGCTGTGCTGGTTCAGAGTCAGTGGACTTGAGGTGCATGTGACCCAATAAGACACCAGCAGAGGCAGACAAGTCAGTGCCTATGTCACCCTTCCTCCAACTGCAGGCAATGCAGCTCAGGGAAAGTCTTCTTTCACTTAGAGAAAGGAAGAAAAAGAGCTCAGAGAACTTTGTTTTGCAACTTGAGTACCAGCTCAACCACAGTAAAGTACCAAGCAGACTCCTGAAGGCCCCAATTCCAGGACCAATTCCTGGATGTCATTTCTGGGCCAACCTTGGGCCAGAAGGAAACACACTGCCCTGAAGAGAAGGAACCAGTCCTGGCAGGATTCACCACCTGCTGATGAAAGAGTCCTTTAATTCTGAAAGAACATCAGAGGTAGCCAAGCAACAGTCACCAGGGGCTTTAGGTGAGACTAAGCTGGCTTCAGGTGTGACCTGATGCTGGTGGCCACAAGTGAGTGCTCACATCACTCCTCTCCCAATTCCAACAGCCCAGCATAGAGAATGAAGAAAGAAAGTGAGAAACTTTGCCCGATAATCCATGGAATTCTTTTGTATCTTACCCAAGTCCACCAAGGCAGTATCACTAGGAATCTACAAGATTCACAGCATTATTATGCTTAAGACACACCCTGGGCTTGAAAGACTACAGTGACCAAAATCTTAGATCACAACACTCATTTTACTTTGAATAACTAGAAAGACTTCTCAAAAAGAACAGGTTCAAATAAGCTCAGGATGTAAAGATTAATACAAATAAAATACCTAACTCTTCAACGTCCAGACATTGATGAACATCCACAAGTGTCAAAACATCCAGAAAGACATGACTGTACCAAATGAACTACATAAGGTCCCAGTGACCAATCTTAGAGTGGTGGAGATATGTGACATTTCAGACAAAGAATTTAAAATAGCTGTCTCGAAGAAGCACAATGAACTGCAAAACAACACAGAGAAAGTATTCTGAAGCCTATGAGAAAAATTCAAAAGAGATTGAAGTACTACTACTAATAAAAAGTAGTAATTCTGGAGTTGAAAAATTTAATCAACAAACTGAGAAATTCATCAGAGTCTCTCAACAGTAGAAATGACCAAGCGAAAGAAAGATTTTGTGATCTTGAATATAGACATTTTGAAAATATGCAGTCAGAAGAGAAAACAGAAAAAAAGAATAAATAAGAATAAAGCATGCCTAAAAGGTCTAACAATAGCTTCAAAAGGGAAAATCTAAGAGTTATTGACCTTCGAGAGAGGGGAAAGAGGAGAGAGAGAGAGAGAGAGAGAGAGAGAGAGAGAGAGATGGGTTTAGAAAGCTTATTCAAAGGAATAATAACAGAGATCTTTCCAAACCTAGAGAAAGAAATCAATATTCTGGTAACAAGCAGATTTGACCCAAACAAGACTACCTCAAGGCATTTAATAATCAAGCTTAATAATTTACAAAATATACAAAGGAGATCCAATAAGTCTGGCACCAGACTTCTCAGTAGAAACCTTACAGGCCAGGAGAGAACAGCATGACATACTGAAAGTGCTGAAAGAAAATAACCTTAACCGTACAATATTATATCTTTCAAAAATATCCTTCAAACATGAAGTAGACAGAAATAGAGACTTCCCCAGAGAAACAGAAGCTGAGGGATTTCCTCAACACCACACCTGTCCAACAAGAAAAACTAAAAGAAGTTCTTCAATCTAAGAGAAAAATAAGAAATTATCTGAAGGTGTACAACTCCATGGTAACAGTAAGTACACAAATGCAGAAGAATCTATTGCTGTAATTGTAGTGTATAAATCAATTATATTTTGAGTAGGGAGACTAAAAGACAAACTTATCACGAATAGCTATAGCAACATTTTGAGAGATAGTATGAAAAGATACAGATGGAAACAACAAAAAGTTAAAAGCAGGGGAAAATGGAGTTAAAGGGCAGAATTTCTGTTGGATTTTTCTTTGTTTGTTAATTTATTTGTTAGTTTTTAAGCAGAGTTGTCATATGTTTAAAATAAATGGTTACAAATGTTTTTACAAGCCTCATGGAATTCTCAAATTAATAAACCAACAAAAAGATAGAAGAAAGAAAGAAAGAAAGAAAGAAAGAAAGAAAGAAAGAAAGAAAGAAAGAAAGAACACTATACTACCAGAGAAAATCACTTTTAAAAAAGGAGGACAGAATGGAAGAAAGGGAGAACCAAAAAACAACCAGAAATCAAATAACATGGCAGTATTAGTTCCTCATCTATCAATAATAACATTGAATTTGAATGAACTAAACTCTCTAATCAAACAGCACAGAAAGGATGAATGGATAAAGAAAAAAAAAGCCAAGCAAATGCTATCTACAAGAAATTCACTTCGCCTATAAAGACACACATAGAGTGAAAATAAAGGGATAGAAAAAGACATTCCATGCAAATGGAAACCAAAAAAGGTGCAGGAGTAGCTATTCTTCTATTAGATAAAATATATTTCCAGACCAAAATTGTAAAGAGACCTCAAATCTCCACTTTCAGCATTGGACATATCATCTAGACAGAAAATCAAAGAAACACTGGAATTACTCTGTACTATGGAACAAATAGACCTAACAGAATTATTTACAGAATATTCCATCAAAGAGCTACAGAGTTCACATTTTTCTCAATTGCACATGGAACATTCTGCACAATCGATCATATGTTAGGCCACAAAACAAGTCTTTCTTAACAAACTGTAAAAAATCTAAATCATGTCTAGTATCTTTTCTGAGCAAAATGCAATAAAAGTATAAATTAAACACAAGAGAAACTTTGGAAGTTACAAATACATGAAAATTAAGCATCATGCTTCTAAACAACCAATGAGCCAATGAAGAAATTAAAAGAGAAATTAAAACATTTCTTGAGACAAATGAAAATGAAGCACACCATACAAAGACTTATGGGATATAGCAAATTCAGTCTTAGAGAGAAGTCCGTAGCAATATAAATGTACATTAAAAAAGAAATATCTCAAATAAACTGCCTAGTAATACATCTATGCTTCTCAAAACAAATCTATTGAAAATCAAGGACAAACTAAGTCCAAAATAGTAGAGAGAAAGAAAGAATAAAGATCAGAGGATAAATGAATGAAATAAAGACCAAAAAATACAAAAAATCAATGAAACAAATAATTTGTTTTCTGAAAAGATAAATAAAATATACAAACCTTTATGAAGATGAACTGAGAAAAAAGAGAGAAGACTCAAATAAATTAAACGGAGGTAAAAAGGGAGACATTACAAATTGATATAACAGAAATACAAAGGATCATAAGAAACTACTATGTACAATTCTATTACAACAATTTGGAAAACTCTAGAAGAAATGGATAAATTTCTGAACATATACAACCTCTCTAGATGGAATCCAGAAGAAATTAAAAATCAGAATGGACAACTAATGAATAAAGAGACTGATGCAGTAATACAATCTCCCTCATCAAAGAAATGTCTGGGGAACTGATGGATTAACTGCAGAATTCTGCAAAACATTTAAAGAATGAATACCAGTTTCTCACAAACTTTTGGAAATTTTTGGAAAAAAATTTTTCCAAAAAATTGAAAAGGGAGGGAATTCTTCCAAACTTATTTTATGAGGCCAGCATTACCCTGATTCCAAATCCAGATAAGAACACAACAAAAAAAGAAAATTACAGGCCAATATTCCTGATGAACATAGATGTAAAATTTCCCCCAAATCACTAGAAAACCAAATTTACAGTACATAGAATGAATTATGCACCATGATGAAGTGGGATTTATCTCTGGGATGCAAGGATGCTTCAACATACATAAATTAATAAACATGATACACCACATTAAGAGAATAAAGGAAAAATATCACATCATAATCTTAATAGATAGAAAAAAACATCTTAGGAAATTCAACACCCTTGCATGATAAAAATGTCCAAGAAAACTAGGAATAGAAGGAACGTTATAAAGGCTCTATGTGACAAGTCCACCACTAACATATATTCATTTGTGAAAAGCTGAAAGACTTTCCTCTACTATCCAGGAACATGACAAAGTTATCTACTCTGGCTGCTTCCATTCAACATAGCAGTGGAAGCCCTCATCATAATATTTAGGAAAGAAAAATAAATAAAATGCCTCCAAATTGGAAAGGAAGTAGTAAAATTATTTCTGCTTTTACATGACATGATCCTACATGTTGAAAAACTTAATGCAAGAAAAGCAGTCACAACTATTCATTAAATTCAGTAGTTATAGAATAAAATCAATGTAGAAAATTCAATTGTATTTCTATATACTAACAACAAATTTCTCTGAAAGCAATCCCATTTGCAATAGCATCAAAAAGAGTAAAAATCTTGGTATAAACTTATAGAAAGAATTGAAACAACTTACACACTGAAAACTTTAAAACATTGATAAAAAACTAAACAAGACAAATAATGTTGTGTATTTCTCAAATAATATTGTGTATTCCTAAATGCAGTAAGATAGTATATCATGTTAATGTTCTTAACACAGAGAGAAAGAGAGAGAGAGAGAGAGAGAGGTACATAAGAAAATGAATAATTTGCAAAAAGTCACTAAAGCCAATGAGTGGTAGACAGTATTTCAACCTGTGTCTTTCTGACAACTAACTTTTGTTTTTTGCCATTAATTGGGAATTATTTTTTTTAATTACTAATTTAGTAACGAAACAAAACTTCCTACTTAGAGAAAATTTGCAAAAATTGTAGTTTCGCTACATCCATCACCCAGCTTTCTCTTATGTTATCTTCCTGCACTAACCATACGTAGTACAATGATCAGAATCAGGAAATCAGCATTGGTGCAATAGTATTAACTCAGCTAAATATTTGAAATTAATCATTCTTTCTCTTTGAGAATCCCTCATTGCACTTGTCTCCTGTGGTCTGCAACAGTGCCTCTGTTTTTCCTTGTCTTACATAAACTAACCCTTTTGAAGACTGTTGGTCATTTTGTTGAATATTCCATACTTTGGTTTTCTCTGTTTTGTTTTTTTTTTAATAATTGATCTCAGGTTGTGCTTTTAGTCAATACCACAGAAACAACACTATGTACTTCTCAGGGATTATACCATATTTTGTTTTATTTTGTTTCTCAAGTTATCTTTATATATTTGGGTGTTCCAGTGATGGGTGCATATATATTTAGAATTGCTACACTGTTTTGCTGAATTAACTCCTTTATCACTACATAATGATATTCTTTGTCTTTTTGCATAGTTTTTGTTTTGATACCTGTTTTATATGATGGAAGTATAACCACTCCTGAACTTTTTTGATTTCCTTTTCATGGAATATATTTTTCAATCTTTTTATTTTCAGTCTATGTGTGTTTTTGTAAGTGAAGTGTGTTTCTTGCAGACAATATTTGTTTGGGTCTTCTTTTTCTTTTAATCCATTCAGCATTCAGTCACTCTATGTCTTCTGATTGAATAGTTAATCCATTCACACACAATTTTATTATTGATAGATAAGAATTTCCTACTGCCATGTTGTTATTTGATTTCTGGTTGTTTTGTGATCCTCTCTTCCTTCCTTCTTTGCTGTCTTTCTTTTTTTTAAAGTGATTTTCTATGATAGTGTATTATAATTACTTGCTTTTTATTTTTTGTATATGTGTTGCAGGTTTTTTGATTTGAGGTTACCATGAAGCTTGCAAAAATGTTTATAATCAATCATTTTAAACATATGACAACTCTGCTTACGAATAAACAAATACACAAAGAGAAACATAAGAGAAATTCTGCACTTTAACCTCATCCCTCTTGCTTTTCAACTTTTTGTTCTTTCCATCTATTTCTTTTTATACTATCTCTCAAAAAATTGTTGTAATTATTTTTGAGATGTTCGTCTTTTAGGCTTTCTACTCAAGATATAAGTGATTTATACACTGTAATTGCAGCAACAGAGTTTTCTGTATTTGTGTACTTGCTGTTGCAGTGAGTTGCATACCTTCAGATGATTTCTTAATGTTCATTAACGTCCTTTTCTTTCAGATTAAAGAACTCATTTTAGCATTTCTTATAGGACAGGGATGGTGTTGAGAAAAATCCCTCAGCCTTGTTTGTCTGTCTGGAAAAGTCTTTATTTGTTCTACATGTTTGAAGTATATTTTTTCAGGAAGAAATATTCTATGGCTAAGGTTATTTTCCTTTAGCACTTTGACTGTGTGACATTGCTCTCTTTTGTCTTGTAAGGTTTTCACCGAGAAGTCTGCTGCCAGACAAACTGGAGCTCCTTTATAAGTTTTTTTTTTTTTT
>CAUYSK010088980.1:0-37403 GCA_963575035.1 Avahi laniger
GGTATTTTTAGAAACAAGGTGTACAATGAGGAAACATGTTAAGAAAAAAATTATTTTGACACTTGCTAAAATGGTAAGAAAGATTTTATCCAAAGTCATTGCAACAGGGGGAGAGAGTGTGCTCAACTCCAAAGAGGGCAAAGACAGCCGGGACCGACAGCCAAGGAGCAGAGTCGGGGAATCCTTGCTACACTGGCCTGGCGGGATTCTTGGTAGAGACGGATCAAGCTTTGTTTCACTTCCACATCAGAAAACGGGGATGAAGTACTTGGTTAGCTATTAGGGTTGGGGAAAATTATCAGGATTGTTTGCCAAGACTGAGCTGGGTCAGCTAAAGATTGGGGGCCACAGGTCAAAGCCTCTTCAAGAAGAGGGCGCAGAGGAGCCTGACTGCAGTTTGGCCAAAAAGAGAGCTTTGCCAGACATAAGCTATGAGCCTTGATGGAGCAGTGGTCCAAGGCTGGCTTGTGAATAACCACACATACCGTCCTGGAGGACTAGATTTTGTCCTCTGGGAAAAGGTAGACCATGATGCTTTGCAGAAACATACTTCCCGTGCATTTAAAATTGAATTTTTTTTGCAGTGATATTTAGAAAAGGAAGAATTTACCAAACAAAGGTCTATGTCAGTAACTATTAACTTCATAAAGAGTCTTAAAGTCCTTCCCATACATGTGCTGGGAGCCCCAAGAAAAATAAGCTAGAGACCTTTTCTTCAAGGAAGTCAGAGTCTATTGCCCCACTGTTCTGAAATCTCAATACAAATAAAATAAAAATGAAATCCACATGGGAACTGTTGATTGGAAGTACAAGATGATTTTGAAAGGTTCTTAAAAATTCATCCAGTTAGTCCCCACTTCTAGAGCCCAAGTCCACCAGTGAGCTGTGCACTATTAACTTGCCTTAGTCACTCCCCTCCTGCCACCTCCTCTGCTGGAAAGACGGGAATTCTTCCCTGATCCATACGACTCTTCCTTTGGCTGCTACTCCTGCCACAGTGTTGACTTTAGCAATCTGGGTTCCCGGGATAGCAGAGTCCATTAGGAAGGCTGTATTATCAGGATGCAGCAACAGTGTAGTCAACAAGACATAAACCGTGCTTAAATGCACGAAGATGGACTTTTGCTAGCCACACTCAAGCTAATTCAATTGTCAGAGACAAAATACGGTGGGCTGCATTGAATGAAAAAAAAAGCACAAACTTTGGTATTGAACTGTTTCTTATTTCAACTTCCAGGGCTGCATCAATCCTACATTTATGCTTGTGGGTCATCAGCATTTCTGAAATTCAGTTTCTTTATCTGTAAAATGAAAATAATAACTGAATTTGTGGGTTTGCTGTGTTTAAATTAGATGATCCTTCTAAAACCCCCAACACCTTGCTCATGACGGGCAGTGAACACAAACTCATTCCTCCGAGAGGGGCCTGAGTTAGGCCTGAATTGTTTTGGTCCTTTTCTTTGTCCCTGTTCTTCCGAGGGATAGAGCTAAAAGACTGGAAACAATCTCTGCTTCTTCTCACAGGGGCCCCTGTCTCTTGTGTTTAGCATCTTGGGGGCAAAGCAACTGCTGCCCCACAGAACACCTCTTTCTCCTAGCTCTTGCCCTGAGTGTATCCACCCCAGACAACAGGCGAAAGTCTCATGAATACTGAAAAATGATTTTTAAAAAAGAGAAAAATTAATATGAGTTAGAAGAGGAAAAGGGTCTGCCCAGCACCTAATTGCGGTATGTCAACTGTAACAAGCAAATACAGCATTTACTGTATGGACATTAAAAATACAGGCCATACTTTCCATGCATTTTATTTGTGAGGTCTCCCAGAAATGGCCTATAAAACCTGGGGACCTGGGCAGCTTTCTCCAGGGGATCCATAAACTGTGGCAGCTGATACTGGTAAAATAGGTTATATGGAAGCTTAGATTTGGCCAGTATTTATTGCCTGTGTAATGCACAGAAACAGTAAAACAGAAAAGCACAGGTTTCCATCTGTGCCACATTATAACACCATGGATGGGGAGAAGAGCTATTTTTCATTTGAAATGGTGGCAGTGCTATAGACCGTCTTCCTTTGATATCCTACGCTACCCCACATGATACAGCATAAACAGACCACCTATAAATATGAATCTTTACAGTCTCGAAAGCTGAAACATTCCAGCCCTCACGACTTCACCAAGCATACCTTCCAAAATGGGAGTTAGATCAGATATTCCCGTTCCCTCTCTCTCTCTCTCTCATTCTTAGGTTGATTCATGGTGTTTTCTTTTTCTTTTTGGGGGACAAAACAGCTACAATAAACATTCCTCAAAAGAAGCCGGGAGAGTGCACAGTTCTCCAGGACACTTAAAGTGAATGATAGATCACTCTTCCAAACAGTGAAGGAGAATCAGGGTGCGGCCATTTAAGAGTTAAGTCTTCCTTTTATATTCCAAAGCTCTGCTGGGTTACAGAAGTCTCAGATTCCCTTTTAAACCCCAGCCAAGTGATAGGAAAGGAACCCTACCCTGCCAGGGGCCTTATCTACAGCCCTAGGAAAGGCGAGAGGGCAGGTTAAAGCAGATTGCCAGCCATTCTTAACAGAGATTTTAACAGCTTTTTTTGTTATGGATATTTTAGCAAGCCTGGAGGCTTGGAGGAGTTTCGTGAGCTTTGTTATTCCATCTGGGACTTTTCCTGGAGTCTAGTGGAAATGCCAATCAGGTTAAAACAAACAAACAAATAAGCCAAAGATAAGAAAAACCTAATCAATTTTAAGTTGCCAAAGGTGAGAAAGGGGAGGTGGGGGAGGGGGGGACTGTTGTCTAACCTCTCCTCTCGCCTAAATCTTTCACAGGTGCTTCTTTTCTTTTGCAAACACACGCTTTACCTCACCAAAAAAAAAAAAAAAAAGTCTTAAACTGCATTTGAGAGCAGAGTCCATTTTCATTTGGTCGAATTCCTGATGGTTTCTTAAGAAAGTTATTAGACTTGAGCTGGAAATTTCCTTGGGGATCATCTCTTAAATGAAGGCATACAGAGGTTAAGTTTGCCCAAGAACACACAGTCTGGAGTAGCAGAGCACCAAATTTTGCAGCACAAGTGATAAAGAGAAGAGGCTTTGAAATCATTTTAAGTGTTACCTCTCCCTGGTTGTGCAATCTGGGGGAAGTTGTTTAAATTCTCTGAGCTTCATGCCCTGACTCACAATGGTGCAAGGTTCTTGTAAGAATGAACGTGATTTCTGCATGTGAATGCTCTGTGTTGACCAGGTTTCAGGACGGTTTTATGACCGAAAAATAGACTTTTAAAAATACACCCAGTAGTGGTAGTTTCAGTCTTCTCACTTGGGAATCCCAGGTCGATACTGAGGTGGACTGTCCCTTTCTTCTGAGAGATGTGACTCTGCTGGGCTAGAGCCCAACCATCATTGTTTGGAAATCTCTTTTTCCTTGCCCTATTATCAATTGGGGGATCCTGAAGGTCCCAGCCCTGTGCGAGCCACCCCAGAACGAAGAACAAGGTGACTTGCCTGTGAGCTCTAGCAGCAGCACAACCTAGAGGCAGCGAGATGGACTTTCCCGTGGTTTAGAGGACACGGCCAAGCGGGCAGCATCCCACCCCAAGCCGCAGTGGGTGCAGGCCCAGCTGCCGGGGAAGGGAGGACACCCACACTCTGCAACCCTGCGGGGCAGCAAGGAGCGGGAGCAGGCAGCAGACAGCAAGGGGGAGGACTCAGTGTGGAAGAAGGAACGGGGTAAAGCAGTGACCTGACGGACTCCAGGATGGAGGTGCCGAGAGCCGATGAGCTGGACAGCAGAACCCAACTGATGCCAGAAAAACAGAAATGCTCCCGAGCAGTTCCCTTAGGGATCTGGGAAGATAGCCCGGTGACCTTACCTGAAGATGGGAGAAGCACAAAAACTTGTAGCCATTTCTAGGCTCCATTTTGTTCACAGCACGTGATGTAACGGCATGCGCGAAGGCTGGAGGAGCAGATTTTTCTTAGCTTATTTCTTAGCTCATTAGACTATAATTGCTCATTAGACTATATGAACACGCCGGGGAATAAATATATTTCCAGTGTATGAAAACACACCCCATATTTTAAAAATCACCAAACGTAAGAAAAGTACCTGGCTAGAACCTGTAGCGACTGCACAGATGATCAAACTCAGACGCCAGTCTCCAGCCACCTGAAATTGGTGGATGTGGGTCCGAGTTTGAGCTTTCTAATCCCAGCTCGTCTGAATCTGCCACTTTCTAACAGAACGTCATTGGTGAATTTCTCAGGTTTACCATAACACAAGCTCCTCAACTATAAGACGGAGATTAATAAGAATGCTTATCTCATAGCATCTCTTAAATTAAATAATTAAGAAATATAAATACATGCTAGGTCAGTGCATGCATATAGTAATACAAATGCATGTTAAAAATTGTCTTTCTTAATATACATTTCGAATCATTCCTGGTATCTAGTGAAAGTATTATATTTCAGCAACAGCTGGAAGACTGAGCCAAGGTCACCGGTCTAATGGAATCTCATGCCTCAGATCCTTTGCAAGAGCTGCCTGGGAAGCCTGTCTGACGTTCTACTCTTGGACACTCCTTCTTGTCCCTCAAGACCTAGCTGAGGTGTTTCCTCCCAGGACACAGAAGAGATCCTCCCGACACCTCTGGTAGTGCTGACTCAGCTCACTGGGCTGAATAGGCTCTTGACTCATTTTCCCCTCTAGATTGCAATTTAGAAAACAAGACCTGAGTCTTCTGTGTTTGCATCATGATACCTGTCACAGGCTGACTAAGGCCAAGTGCTCAATAGTCTTTGCTGGATGAGGAACATCAGGGTTATAGCAGTATTAATAAGCTGAAAAAGATTGTGTGATATTTTCCTGTTTGAGGGATTTTGTGTTCATACATTTCTGTATGTGATTTATTTTTGTTTTTGTTTTGTCTTATTATTTTTTTGGACAAGATGTTTAAAAAGTCATGTTTGTTGTTGTATTGTACAATTTGTGTATTTCTTACTGATTCTAGTAAGGCACTTTTCTTGTGTTTAGTGATGCTTAAGATGTGTGGGGAGTTTTCAGAAAGCATGTAGTTATTCTCTAATGTCTTCATGCAGAATAAGCCACTAAACTTTAATAAGCTAAGGAAATAAATCTTTTCCTCCAGCATTTGTGCACGTTGGAGAATCATGTGCATGTCACAGGGTCCATTTGATTAAAATGTCATTTCATCCGTTCATCAGAATTCATCTCTAATGCACTAGGGTGTGGAGAGTCAAAGGATGAAACAGCTAAACAGCCACCCATTCCGATAGGAAAATACATTCACAAGAACCAAAGAATAACAGATGTGTTAACTGCAGAAACAAGAGCATGTGTGAAGAAGAGAGAGCTGGTTACTTCCGACTTGAGTGGACAGTGTGGAACGGAGTTAGGGAAAGAATCATGGGGATTGTGATGATTAAAGATCTTTTTAAAGGTAAAAATTTTGTCAGATGGACAAGTAAATAGAGCAATACAGGCAAAAGAAGCCACATGAGTGAAAGCCCAGAAGCACAGTGCGTTGGGAAATTGCAAATGTGTCAGCACTGCTGGACAGATGTGCAAGGAAGGGGGGACCACCGGTGGCCGCGGACCATGTTCAGCAGTTTGAACTTTATTCTCAATGAGAAGGTTGGTTGTGGGAAAACGCTAAGTGATGGAATTATGCAATCAGTTTTGTGTTTTAGGAATATCCCAGCTTTATGAAGGATAGCTTGGTGGGAGAAAGATCTGAAAGTCTGGAGACCAGCCACAAGAGCTCCAGAGTATCACAGATGATAAAAAGTAAGACCTACACTGAGGCCAGTAGAATCTTTGGACTTAACATGTCTTCTTCAATATTCTGTGAGTGCAATAATCTTTTCTCAATGACCTAAGTAACACTAAGTAGTTCAATAACTGACATTTCCTGAGCCCTGAGACTGGCATTTAGAGTGTTAACCTGTGTTCAACAAACTCTATAATTAATTTCTGATTTAAATCATATCAAATTTGTTTAAATTTTGGCTTAAAGGTGAAACATATTATATCATGTTCTAATTACTGAAATAGGGTAGTTTTGTGATTCTTTGCAGGCAAAGTTTACTTCTGTTTTGGTTACATTTCGATAATATTTCAGAGAATTGAACAGATAGTTCTGGGGGTGAGATCCATGCACATGTTGTACAATAAATCACATTTATGTTGGCCTAATACTTTTATTGTAATGTTATGAACAAGATCTGCCCCGGGTCTGCCACATGTCTAATAGATATTTTAATAAAACATGTTTTTTCGTTTAGTGGATTTTTGGCTAAATTGCAAAGAACAAAAGTTGTCCACATACCAGTGATATGAGACGGTTAAACAAGAACACCTGGAACTGCTGCTGCCACTGGGGGTGTTTAATGGTGCTAAACAGCATGCCCAGGAAGCCCACGGTACTGCCTAAGGAGGAAACCTTTTTCCAATGTAGGAGAAATGTTTATGTGAAGCCATTGATAAGCATTTGGTGTTTAAAATGACTTGGTGCAAGTGCACAAAAAGACACTTGATTTTAGGGTCCTGACACAAAGGTAAAGCTTGCAGCCTAAGGTTATTGGACGGCTTTTTGCTGCAAATAACAGAAAGTTTAACTCAGGCATGAATAATTAGAAAATGTATCTACTCTGATTGGCAGTACAGAGATCGTGTGGATTCCACGTTACCTGAGTCAAGGAACAGCAATGCACCAGGGATGGAGACGCCTTCCTTTTATCCCTGGGCACTTGCAGCCTCAGTCTGACGCGGGGGCTGGTTCCTTCATAGCGCTCAGGTGTCTCCCGGGCCCCACTGAGCAATGTGCTTCCTTGTCCATGTGCAACAGGAGAGGAAAGAAGAGAGTTTAACTTTATTTTTTTTATCTCTTTGGACAACTTACCCAATTGGATAACTATCTTACATGGACCAGAAGAGTTAAAAGAGTATATGGAGTGGCTTAAGTGTAACAGCAACAACTTCTAGCACTGGGGTGAGGTTGGTTTAAAAACAATTGGATGGTTGTGGGAGGTGGATATTGGCTACTGGGACAAACAAAACTGCAGTTCTGTTTGGAAGGGAAGGAGAGGAGATGTTGGGTAGATCATTCGGGGACCAGAGCCCAGCACGGAGCATCACGGCTGCGTTTCTGAGCATCGGCAGGATGTGGACAATTAAGCACAAGAGAGTCCAGGTTGGCAGGCGGCCGGAGTCCCCCTCAGCCACTCTGTCCGCAGAGAGGAGGGCGTGCACTGGCCCCAGGGCCCTGAACAGTGCTCACCGCTACGTCTTGAGGCAGAATTGAGCTTCATTGTGGAAGAGCTCTCATTTAACAGGGTGAGTCATTATTTACAAATTTTATAAAATCTGGATTTAAAGAGCTCTGTGGATATTCATTTAGGTAGATATCTGAAATAGGTGGGTTTTACCTAAATCTTCTGGTCACATTTCTGGTGCCTAGTATGGGCAAAGTCAGAGAAACAGAACTCCTTATAGAATTTTTTAAATTCTGAGTGTGCTGCTTTTATAAACACACATGTGTACACACACACACACACACACACACACACAGAGTACGTGGAAGCAGATACAAGTAATTCTACCACTTCGCATGTCGACGCCCTGGTTTGCCCAGCAAAGCCCTGCAGTTCATTTCTGTCCGCACTGAGTCCGCTGTTCAGCGGTTTCAGGCAATGACCTTTAGAGTCTCCGACACGGCACCAGCTGTGGCCACGTTATCCTAGAGCACGGCACCAGCTCGGTTAAGTTCTGCCTCAGGGAAACCAATTTTAAATATGACGAAATGACCTATGATTTTAAGCTCTGGAAAAATTAGGGTCTGCTCTCCTTGCTGCATTAGATCTATTAATATTTAGATATTTTTTCTTGTTTGCAATGACACAGAATTTTTATGGCAACATACATCAAGAGCAGATTGAGGATTTTTTATCCCTTTACTTCCCATTAAATGAATACTAATCGCTATCGGATCACACCGGTGCTACTCCTGTTCTCTGCCCGAAGGTGGAAATCCAGTTACCTAAATGGTCCAGAGGCCCGGACCTTCTCAAATCACGGTCTCCAGAGTTAGACAACATAGGGAGATGTGCAATTCAGAGCCAGGCTCTCGAAGAACAAATAATCCACTGTTCCCAAGGGAAGGTCTTTGGGGTCCTTCTGTCACCTTCCTCAGAGTAGAGACCACGGGCCAGTGGCAGCTTCCAACCCTTGTCTCATTTCGCACAGCTGAGCAGTGAGACGTTCTTGCTTTTTCTTTCTCTGTATTCCATTCTGTCAAGGTGAACTCCTTGTTCAAAAGTTGTGAAGAATTTCAAGACAGTGAGCGCAGAACATTAAGCAGAGTTTGAGACTCGCTGAGTGGGGGGTGCACGAGCCCTGTGGAGCCTGCCCACCTGCTCAGGGAGACTTCAGGTCTAGGGCTTGGTTCCAGCTCCCGCTCAGCCCCATCACTCAGGGACACCACATGGCTCCTCTCTGAGCTTCCGTGTATCCACATTCTGAAAATGCAAATTGTCCCTCTTAAGGTTAGTGTCAGTACTAAATAAGATGATGACTGTAAGGCTCTGTCATCAGCATTGATGTCACACCAACCATGACATTTGTCCTTAGGACATTTTATATACTTTTGTATAATTTTTAAAACTAATCAGCGGTAAAGACCACCACAGTACTTATGGTGGTAGGCAGCAATAAGTCAACAACGACAGAATATTTGCTGATTTTTGTTACTTTCAGAATCCATTTGGTGTCTCCATTTGTATAACATAAACATAGACTTATAAATTGAATTCTGTCTAGCAGTCAATTCTTTTACCCCGTTACTGACCTTTATGAAGCCGCGTATTCTCTCCCATGCTTGGCCTGTGGCTATCTTTGCCAACTCTATTTTCTACTGATAAGTGCAGTTATTTGCAAAGAAAGATTGGCAGACACACACCATCTCTTCTAGCACAAGCTAACTACGTTTTTTTAAGTGGAGGTTTTGTTGACAAATAGCATCCTCCATAGATAGCAGCATCCCCATTGTGAACGGCAGCCCTCCTGTGCCTTGCGCCCTGTCAATTATGCTGTGAGAAGCCCTGAGGACTGATGGGTCTCCGCAGACAGCCTGTGCATAGGGGCAGCAATGGAGGCCAAGGTGACAGGTTTTAGGATTTCCAGCTCCAGCCTCTACACGTCATATATGTGGTAAAATCTTCCTTAACACATTGACTAGGGTCTTCCAGCTATTCTCTGGTCTCATGTACTATGCACTCATGGCTCCAGGAGCATACCTGTGTTAGTGTGCCAGGGTACCACGCTGTATGGCTTAAACAACAGAAATGCATTGTGTCACCGCTCTGAGGGCTAAGCCTTTTCAATCAAGTTATCAGCAGATTGGGTTCCTTCAGATTGTTGTGAGGGAAGGATCTGTTCCAGGCCTCTCTCTTGGGCTTGTACATGGCTGTCTTCTCCTGTGTCTTCATGCTGTCTCCCCCCACATGTGTCTGTCTGCAAATTTCCTCTTCTTGTAGGTACGCTGGTTATATTGGGTAACGGCTCACCCTAATGACCTCGTGTTAACTTGGTCGTCTGCAAAGACTATCTGCAAATGAGTCCTGGATTAGAAGGATGGAGGAAGAGAGGGGGAACTTGGGACGTAGGGAAAAAATAACAGTAAAAACTATGGTGAGAAGAAAGCACAAACGTTAATAAATCTGAGGTGTAAAATTCTAACAGAACTCATAGGAAGTCTGTGGGACCCAGGAAGAGGAAGATCCCCTGCCTCAGTGCCTGAGTAGGGTCCCAAGGAGGCAGCCAGACTTCAGCATAGAAATGGTTAAGCACATGGGTCAGAAAGAGCCCTTGGAGTTTCTTCCAGCACATCATGATGTGGAGCTGTCAAGAACATCTTTGTGTTCCAGAGAAATTAATTTATCTTTTGCCTTCAGTTTCCTCCTCTGTAAAGTGAAATAGTTGGTCCCTAAGGCCTTTCAACTTAAAAGTGCTACGATCCCCAATAGAGATGGTCCCTAGCTTATGACAGTTTGACTTTGAGATGGTGCGAAAGCCACAGGCGTTCAGTGCAGTATTCAATACATCACATGAGCTATTCAGCACTTTGTTATAAAACACGCTTTGTGTTGGATGATTTTGTCCAACTGTAGACTAATGTAAATGTTCTGAGCACATTTAAGGTAGGCTAGGCTAAGCTATGATGTTCAGTAGGCTAGCTGTATTAAATGCATTTTCGATTTATGATTTTTTTAACTTTCGATGGATTTGTCAAGATGTAACCCCATCAAAGATGAAGAGCATCTGTATTGACGGTGTCCTATGTAGAAAAATAATGCCACATGATATTTTAACAATAAGATTCCTTTTCTATTTTAAAAATCATATCCAAGTAAAATAAAAATGTTTCTGTGCACTTGAGCTCTCTCTGACACCAGTCTAATAAATCAGAGCCGCAGGTGGAGCAAGAGCACTAGGAAGAGGAGTGTTCAATGAGTAGATCTGATGATTACGGGAAGATTCAAAAAGAATGGCAGATGGCAGGATGGAGAGATAACACCTAAAAATAAAACTAGAGGGGGAGAGAGAGAGGGAGAGAGAAAGAGAACAAGACAGAAAAATAATAATAAAAGGCTCGGTGGAGAAAAAGCTTTTCCGTAAGAGGTCAAAGAAATCAGAAGGCATAATTCAGATAAGGAACGTCGGCATCCCAGCATCTCTGACCCTGCGTCCACTTCTGTTCCAGGACCTGGGAGAGAGGAGAGCAGGGTGCTGGGGGAAGCAAACTCTGGCCTTCCCTTTGCTGTGTGCACGCACCGTGCAGAGTCTCACCAGGTAGAAATTTATGCTCACCCTCTGCAGGGCACATTTCATGCCTTGCCAGCCAGGGTGTAAGGTGTGGGAGCTGTGCCCACTAAGAAAACTGCCTTCATTTCAACGACTCTAGGTGTTGTTTTTTCTGTGGGTCACAGCTCACGATTGGAGTTACACTAGAAAAATGTTAATAAGAGCTGAAGATTAATTATGATTATTGGGTTTTACATCTTTCAGCATCTTGATCTTATTGTTTATCCAAGCTAAATAAAGTGAAATATAAAACAGATTCAGGGACATGTTTAAATTGATTTAATGGAATTTGATTTCTTTTACATAAAAAGTCTGATATATTTGAAAGAGTATAAAAACAAAATTCCTCTTAGAAGTTTACATAGCTAAAAGAAATGTGTTCTTCATCCATCAAGACATCAGCCCTACATCATTAGGATGCAGCCCTGCCTGGGAGGCTTCGTATGCCCCAAGAAGGGAGTGGCTTCCTGGGCTGGGGACCGCGTCCCTCATGCCCAGCTCCACAGGAAACTCACCTGGGCCAGATGAGCACCAGCCACACAACACTTGTCTCCAGGCCTTTCACAGAATGTAAATTTCCACAAGTACAAATCATACTTTTTTCTTAAAGAGATTCTTTTAAGATTTTGCATTGTCCAAAACAAAAGTGTAGAATATTTATACCCAGAAGCCTGTAAAAAAAGAGATGACTTGATATGTGAACTGTCCCTTCCAACAATGAAGGCCTGATGAGATAGAGCCTGGGAACAGACATGTACTTCCCAGTGGATGGAGACGCCGTAACGAGAACAGACTGCAACACAGTGCAGATCTCAGGATTCACATCTCCTCAAGTGTAAAGAATTCCAAAGTAATCATCTTCCAAAATCTGATCCAATAACCTAAACTCTTTTATCCGTATTTTCTACAGTTGATGTAACCAAAGGAGCAGAGTATTTTTATATCGGTCCATTTGTGTGGTGATTTAAATTAATTCCACGTTGGCCTGTGTGATGATTCCCGCACATCTCACTTGCTCTCCCGGCACACATACCTAAGCAGAGTGAGCAACAGGGTCACTGTCAACATCTCCACCTACATATGATGCACTGAGGATGAAGCTGTGGAAGGACATTGGACCCACAGAGGGGACCACAAGATGGTCTCACTGACCATGAACAAGCCCCATCCAACCACAAAAGACCATGCAACCCAACCCACAATACTTTCTGCTACTTCCAGAATCCTCTTTTAACCCAAAGTTTTTAGCAGATCCTTTCCTAGACAACCAAGCCAGGGCAATAGTCCAGGGATATCTTCTGGAATTCTTAAAATTGTTGCCAAAACCAAGAGGCTAGAACTTTCCAGAAAGGAGAAAAAATATTCATGATTAAGACACCATAGATTTATAGGATCTAGATCTGTAAAGGATCTCAAAATCCACCTGCTCCATAGTGTTCCAACTCTATCTGCAGCTAGGATGCGGCATACCACAGCTTCCCCGGGAGCTACCTGCCTCCATTTAGACAGCTCCTTAGTGGAAGTGGCAACTCAGGTCCCAAAGAAAATGGATGTGATCAGGAATTAATTACTCTCTAACAACGCACTCCACACTGTCTTTGAGAAGAAACATCCAGCATTCCAACAGCTCACTGTCTGAGAGAGAGACTTACCTTTTGATGCTTTGAGGACAACTCAAATTTAAATGTGAACTAAGCTAGACAGAATAATGTAGCCCAGCAGGTTTTAGCCCATGGTTTGGCTGAACACAGAGCCAGGGTGTGGGCCACAGGTATGAGGACTTAAAGGTTAAATGGCGAATCCGCCTGAAGTTGACACCTGCAAAGGTGACTCCCATGGCAATACCAATGTAGCTGTGTCCTTGGTCAACCTGAGTTTTCCAAGTGGAAACCTACCTCTGATTTGAACACTTTTTAAATGGAGCTAGACTTTGGTGTATTTTCTACGATAGCTATATGTTGCACTGATTCCTGACTACACGAACCACTCTATCAGACTTCGTTTTAGTGGTCATAATGATGACAATAGCACCCAGATTTGATAGGCATTCTGGAATCCCTTAGAATCTATCTGTGTTTGTTTTAGTCCTAATTCTAGAGTCTAACTCCCTCCACCTCAGCTGTGAGTGCTACTAGCTACTGCTTGGGCACCAGCTTCCATCTCTCCTTCCTGGCACATTGTTTGTTGTTTGTTTTTCTGCACTGTCCTGGAGGATTGGGACAAATTTCCAACTGGTAAGTCAACACATGTATTTATTTTGAATTCATTATATTTGTATTTGGAATATGGTATGTGAATGCACAATGTTCAACTTCATCAGAGCTTCTCTTACCACTTTTGCCCTATGCTGGTCAGTATCTTCTAGAACTTGGCCAGAAATCCTGATCTTCTAAAGCACTACACTTTTGACTACAGAGCCCAGGACCTCACTGGTCACAGAGTGTTGTTTAGCCTCTGATCAGCTGCTCTGACCTTTCTCTTCCTCTCCAGTCAGTGTGGTGACCTCTTCGTATCCTGAAAAGTTTTCAGGGACAGGCAGCAATGTTTCTAGACTGAGCCCTGCAGAGGAGATTGTACCCCTGGAAATATCCTTTCTCTATAGTCCTCTTATTTCTTATGCAAAATTTTCCAGTTTTTTGATAATTCAGTCTGAAGGACTGTCTAATTCTTCTTCCAGAAGAAAAAAAAATGTCATTCATTCATTAATTATATAAACATTTTTAAATGCATCCCAAATTCTTTGATTTTTGTCTGTAACTTTCCATTTGCTTCTGGTTCATCTTCCTAAATGAGTTTGTCTTGATCTGACACTAGCACACCATTTCTCCTTTGTTCCCCACAACAGACACTAGCAACACGGCCGGGACGTTGTATATGGTCAGGACCTGGCGCACAGCTGTGTGGCGATGGGGAGTTCAACCCCTGCCTTGTCTCGCCAACAAGTCGTCTACTTAGCTGAGCCTAATGTTTTCCCTTATAATGATAACTGTGCCATCAGCTATGAAAATTAACACCAGAATAGACAGGTGTTAAATGAAATAATTGCTTTTCTCTTTTGTCCTTTTGTTATTTCTGTAGCAACTTTCTAGCACACTAGGCACCGTGTCATATAAAACTTGCACATTCGCAAACAAAGGAACGGTTCAGTGTCAGCCCTACTTCCTTTTCTGGCCTCACACTCAAGTTATGCACCATATTAACTGCAAACAGCAGGGTCTTAATCATTCTTAGTTGCCAAATAGCCTTGCAAATTACATGTTGTGCTGGCTCTTGGTCCTGCTAGAAGAAATAAATGCCTGTGTTTATGTGGAAAATATGACCACATAACATAATTGGGAGTATTTAAATTTTTTTCATGAATATATAATTCCAACAATGAGTATGATGGGCATTGCTTGAGAATTCTTCAGAAAAATGAAAAACAGATTTACCAAAATCATTAGCAACTGATCAGTGATTAGTGGCAGTCGCTTTTATTAACACAAAAATACAGCAAAATAATCGAGGTATTCATTTGTTTTTACTCACTTAGTGCCCATATGCTATTTCCATTAGTGCAGCCTAAAGTTACTTAACATTCAATTCTGCATTGTAGGGAGAGCCACTGTTGTAGGCAGGCATGGCCCAGTGGTAAGACATATGGGAGATTCACTCCTTTTCTCCGAGCAGATGGAGACTAAGCATGTCATAGAAAAAATGTGTTTTGTCCCTAGAGAGAGAGTGCTGGCTGCTTTGTTCTTAGATGGCATCGTTTGCCAGGCCTTCTGCTCAGGTTAGAGCTCATACATTTTAGTTTTGCATTGACTTTGCTTCTTTTGAAAAGAATTTCAACAAAACACTAGCTTTCCGATGATCCAGGAGCCAGAAGCACATAAATGAACTTTGTCTTCCGAAGAGCGCAGTCTTTTCACATGGCATGGCCACGTTTGGTGTCACAGATTTCAGGGAAGAGCTTGGGCAGGGAGCGATAGGTCTGTACTGGGAGGGAGAAGAAGAGATGCGGAGATGTTTGACTTCCCGAGGCCACGTAGCTGACCCTCCATGACAACAGCTGCCATGACACCATTTGCTGTGGTCAGTATTTTGAAGAATTAGTGTATGTGAGAGTGAATGACTCCTGGAGGCCAACCTGCAAACTGCGGACTTGCCCCCAGAAGATACTTTGGTGCGGAGAAGTGTAGAAAGGGATTGCGCGTGACTTGGAGCACCTTTCACGAGGAGACAACCTGCCTGTTGTCACTGCTCTGTGCTTAGAATTCCATCAGATATAGATGCCCAGGACTCACATTCCCAGTGAATATTTGGACTTTTGAGATTAATTTCAGTTATCAATATAGTCACAAAGATGCATGACACAACCCAAAGTAGAATCACTCATCGTGTAACTTTAAGTCACATGACTGGACTGCATTCCTGCTGGCACGCAATAGTATTATTTTGCTAGGGCTGCCATAGAAAATACCAGAAACTGTGGCTTAAACAACAGGAATTTATCATCTCACAGCTCTGGAGGCCAAAAGTCCAAGATCAAGATGTCAGAGGGTTGGTTCTTCCAGGGCGTGAGGGAGACTCCGCTGAGGCCTCCCCTGTGTCTGCAGGCGGCCGTCGCCCTGCGTCTCTTCGTATCATCTTCCCTCTCTCTGCGTGTCTCTCTCCAAACTCCTCCTTTGTGTGAGAACACCAGTTTTGCTGGATTGGGGCCCACCCTAAAGCTCTCACTTTAACTCGATTCCTTCCATAAAAACCCTTTTTGCACATAATGTCACATTCTGAGTACTAGGGATAAGGATTCTGATATATTAATACCTTTTTGGGGGGACACAATTCAATCTATAATAGTAAATAGTTTCTAAACTATTAGTAAACTATTTAGAAACTATTAGTTTCTAAACTAATAGTAAATAGTTTCTAAAATTCCTTAGCTATAATGTGACAGATATTCTGTGAGTGGATTAAAGGATTAATTTACTAAATGCAAACAATGAAAGTGATCACAATCTGGCAGCCCCAGGTCAGCCACCACAGTGTCAGGGTGCCTGCTGCACCACGCTGCGTCCTCACAGGTCAATGCGTTGAGAGATGCCAGGCTTCGTAGCCGATGCCCCTTGCTTACGTTGGGAGTAAGGACACGGGGCCGCATTCCTGGGCATTGTGACTGATTGGAATGAGAAAAAGTGTGCTTGATTTGTATGTGGCTGTTTAGGTGGTCCTAGGAAAGGCTTTCACATCTCTGCTTCTGATTTGCCAGAATCTTCCAGAGAAGCCACAAGACCCAGAGCTGGGGAGCGTCTAGACCCAGTTGCCATGCATCTCCGGCAAGTCGTAGCACAGCCGACTTTGAACACATTACTCACCCTTCATGGGACGCAGGTTTCTCATCTGTAAAATGAGGTCGCAATGATAATTATGAGAACTAACCTGTAAAATGCCTGGTAGAGAGTACGAGTTTGACAGGAACTAATTCCCAGCCCCATGCCTCAGTAAGTGCAATAATAACAGCCACCTTTCACTGTGCCTGCCAGTCGCGAGGTGCTTCATATGCATTACCTTATACGAGCTTTACAATCACCCTGCAAGATATGGATTAGTATATTATTATATATGAGGAAGTTCAGTCTCAGAGAGATAATGTACAATAGCTTTTTATTATGGGTGGAGCTGGAGCTTAAACTTGGTTTATAAGACCCATAGCCTCTCAAAGCAGACTGCCTAACTTAGACCTGGTTTTTTGGTTTGTGTATATTTTCAGTTGCATATATTTGGTTTGCATATACTTTTATTCCCCCCACCCCCCACAATATCATGGCTTTCTAATGATTGATCAAGTCTTCAGATGATTCAAATTTAAGGGACTGCTTTCTATTAAAGGAGATTATGCAGGTGAATTACACTATTAGGCAGGATAGGATAAATACTCTCTAAATGCAACACACACCCACACACACACACACACACACACACACACACACTCATGCATGCAGAGGCATTCAGAGAAGCTTAGAGTACAGAGAGCGGATTTCCAGATGTGAACTTCAGAACAGCTGCACGAAGGGACGGCATTTGATCAGACTGAGGCTGGTACAAGAATCGGTACCAAGCAGGGAAACAATCTGTGGGTACATCATCCTTAGGGTCCACTTCACCATCTGTACATTAGAAATAGACTCGGGTCAAATGGTGAGATCTTTGATCGTTGGAAACAAAAACACAAATTCCGAGGCTGGTGAGTCACAGCAGGTCCTACACCTGTTCTCTAACCTCGCTCATCCATTTGTTCATCTTTTAACTCCCTGCTCACCTGCGGCCCCTACCCACTCCCCATCACCACTGCAGCACACTGGCATGATGAAGGGTTTCACATGCGAATGGATGAAAATGCCCTTTCCGTTGAGATATCCACGCACTCTGCTCAACAGCTATTTCTGTTCGACTGTGCAAAGCAAGTGAGGAAGCCCCTGTTGTTATGATTTTATAACTAAAGTACAATCCTCAATCGGTCCTACCATACCAGGAAATGTACTAATCTTTTCACATAGTCTGTCTTGTTTTAATCCTCCCAACAGTCTGGAGATGTAAATTTTATTATCATCTTCTATTAGATGTAAAATATGCTAGGAGTTGCTGTTCAGTGTTACAAAAGCTTGACAAAGTCACACGCAGATCCTGAACTTTGCTTAAGGGGCACATATGCTGGAGGTAATATACCAGAGCATTCTTATACCATTCAATGTCAAGTGATGAGGCATTCACCTCTGGTTTGAGTGTTATACAAGAATGTGGAAAGAGAACACCTCTTATATTTTTGAAATATATCAAAACTCAGGGCTCAGGAATTCTGTAAAATGCATACGTGTGCCTTGTGGCTGTGTTTATAATACTGAGTTTTGAACAAAGTCTTCTTGATTTCCGAGAAGATGGTAGCCCAGACAGGAAGGAGTGCTCTTCCTAGCTTCACCCGGTCCTGTGACTGCCATGTAAGTGTAGAGACAGATGGAAAATGAGGCCATTATGAAGCCTCCTCATTATTCCTTGTCACTGCTGAGTTCCATTAGGAAAATTAATATATTGACCATTTCTCTTGAGATGAATCCCAAGACAATGATCCATGCAGAGGGAGGAATCAGGATGTCTAATATGTATGATATATCCAATGGCAGTTTGGGGATACTCTGTGTCCAAATCCTGGAGTCTCTGTAACCTTGGCAACCCCAGGTAATGCGGGAGAGAACACAGGCCCATGTGCTTGTGCTTGTGCCAGTGCCCCTCATCAGCAAGCTCCCTGGCTGGCAGGGGGCTGGAGTCTGTTCACAAGGGAGTACTTTATAGTTGCTTAACTGCCACCAAAACCTCATTTATCATTTTAATAAACTTTCAGAGGGAGAGGGAGGATTTCCCCAGACTCTCCCCATCTCTGGCGTGGAAGCACAAGAGGGAAGCAAGTGTGAATCGATATTACGCCCATGCTAATTCCTCTTAATCCCCCTGTGAATATTTTATTTTTACTAATACGCACACTAACACCACTGAGAATTTTTTCCTTAACGACGTGTTTGTTTGGAGGAAGAAAGATTGGCCAATATAAAAGTATAAACACGAAAGTTCAGACAAAATAATCAAAGCAGAGCATGAAAAAGATTATCAACATATGAACATTCTGAAAAATGCAATTTTATAAAAATATTAAGAAGAAGAAGGGACGGCGTTTTTACTGCATCTGCCATGGGTCAGATGCCACATATGCATGACTTTATTTATACCACAGGATCGCAGGTGCATACTGGCACCCTAACGTTAAGGTAAAGAGTCAGGCTCAGAGCTATGGGACTGATTTGTTGGATTTGGCCACAGGTCTAATGCTTCCGCCTGTGCTCCTCCCATGTGTCTTGCTGTCTTTCCAGAAAGTGAGAAAGAATACAGTTTTATTTCACAGTTACGCTAAACTTCTTCTTTCCATGATTTTCTCTCTGTGCCCCCTTCCCACCCTCTCTGTCTTACTCATATCTGTATTCCTATGGAGCCATGTCTCCCTGGATTTCCTACTAATATCTAGACCCAAGAAAATTGTTAAATGCTTTAGAAAACTAGATTAGACAGTGCAAAGTATGGTTCCTGAAAACTCCAAGCTAGTAATATGAAGGAGTCCAGGGAGAAAGTCTCTGGTATCCACATGAAATTCTTTGGAAAATAAGGGGATGAATGTTCTGGAGAACAAATGGCCAGCAGCCTGGGTCACTCCTGGTGGCTATTGAATTGGCTGTGCCACCTTCCTTTCTGGTCTCTGTTGACTGAGACTGCTCTTAAGGGATCCCCTGGAGGTCGTTATTCTCCATGCGTGCATCAAACAAGAAAGCAATAGCCAAATTCAGGACACTGGGAGTCGGCAGTCAGGAGCCAGACAAGACAATCCAGGCTTAAGAAGAATGAGGAGACAGAGAAGAAAGAGTGGAGGAGCAATGAGGGGAAGTGACATGAATGGACAAGTAGTTGGCACCAATAGGGGAGGCCTGACGCCCTGCAAGTGCTGGCTGGCGCGTCCCAGGGAGCTGGTGTGGCTTGATTCATAGGAGGCCGTCAGTGAGGAGTAGCTGGTCAAGAGTGGTACAGACAGTGGGAACAGGAGAACAGGAAAGACAATGCTGCAGAGAGCAAAAGAGTGGACCAGAGAAGCACTTTGACGGGTGGGTCTCTGCCCCTGAAACACTCTTTGCTGGACACTAACCCCAATTTCCCCATGCAGGCTGGGTCCAGGCTGCGAAGCGCTCCCTAAACTTCAGGTATTGGCTGGGCCTGTGTTTTCCTTGCAAATGAAATTCCTACACTGTTTCAATAACATCGCTCAGCACCTTAACATCTGACAGAACAGGGCCAGGTCTACCCTATTACTATGAAATCTTTTACCCTGTGATTTCCACTTCCCAGCCCCCAGAAAGAGAAGGCTGGTACTCTGCCTGTGAATTCCTCTGAGCAGATGGTTCCCCGCAATGAAAGCCATCTCCAGTCATCATGGGGGCAGGTCCTCTGCCCTCCGACAGCCTCTGGGTCTCCATGGAGTTTTGTGAGCTTGTCCTTGACATTGAAGGTCCTGCTTTCATATAGGATAACTCTGACTATGCAGTAGGTCCCTACCATTGAGAATCACATTTCATGGGGCTAGAAAAATAAATCGACAAAAGAAAGAGCCACATATTTCCTTGCTGGTAGTGAATCTTGCAAAACCAAGAGAAGAAAAAAAAATTGACCCCACTGTCCTGTCAAGCCAGAAAAGATTGTCAGTTTCTGAGCAACATTTGTTATCATTTAATTAATAAACATTTCTCATTGCATTTACCATCCTTTCCTAATATTCTTCATAACAACACTAAGGTGCAAGTCATCATTATTATTCGCACTCTGCAAGTGAGGAAGTTAATTTCTTCTGTGCCTGTTCCTAACAAAAGCAGACAAAAGGTCTTCCTCTCGAGCTTGCCGTTCTGCTCCCCATGGCTGCGAGACCTGTCTCAGCAACCGAGAATGAAGTCTTTGCTGAATGACAAGGACTCAAAGACAAAAGAAGGCCGAGGTCAGCCTGACAATGTGCCTGTCAGTGCTTTCTGAGGAAGCCCAGTATGTACACATGAGGGGAAGAATTTGACCGAGACTTAATCCAGAAAGGCTTTCGGAGACAAAGCTTCGTCATGGGTGCTATTGTTAATTGCACGCCTTGAAATGTGTCCCTCATCTTCGGCACCTGTAAATCCGCAGAACAAAAGGAAAAGCACATGCAGCTGACGGGAGAGGATCCTGCAAGAATTACTATTTTCCTGGTACATTTCTTGCCTACTGCCAGAAAAGAACACTAGTTCAAAAGGACTCGGCTAATTCTGAAATTGGGGACTTTTTTAATAGTTAGCCTTTTGTTGTCGCTATTTTAATGACACTTTGAATGCATATCACAATGTAACACATTGGGGTGTTAAAGCATGCGTTAGTACATTTTAAATATGCACATATGCCCATCATAAAAAGCTGTGAGAAAGTCATGTATCAAAAAATGGAAGTAAAATAAACAGAGAAAAAGAGTCTGCACAGGAGATGTGCAGAAAACTCTTTGCTGCGTGGACTTGCTCGGGCAGTGAAGTGATTTGCTTTCGATAAGCCCACTCCCATACTTGCTTATTTTGGGTCTAAATTGGAGATATGCTTCCCAGGCTAATCCTCTATTTAAATCATACTGATTTCTAAGCCAAGACTGGAAAGGTTGACACATGGTCTTAGCAAAAATTGTAAAACCAATACCTCTTGGGCCTATAACCAAAGATGAACACAAAAGAGAAACAGACCACAGAGGTGAAATACAAGAAGGTGTTTTAAGACATTGAAAGAAGGGTTCTTTCTCTTTTTCTTCTATTTTCCTGTTTTTTGTGTGTGTGTGTGTGTGTGCTTTATAGATTTTTCTCTCCAGCCAGAAGGATTTAGTAGTTACAGAGGGAGACCAATGTCATGTTTATAAAAAGTTCTGAATAGTCGAGCACAAACAATGAGGTTCTCCACTGTGGTAGAGAGGAGTGGATGACGTTGCAAGGTGGTAACTAGCTTGTTGCCCTGATCTTTGAAACAGCTTGAACTAGCTGTGGAGGGCCCTGTCTTTCATTCCAGACAGGTGTGACAAGCTCTGTACTCTTTAGTCACTGCTGGCTCTGCTGATAGTGGAGGTGGGAAATCAAATTCAGATGCCTTCATAACTGTGAACCACTGTCACCTTTCAGACCAAGAACTGAGCTTGTTATTTAGCTGCTAAATTAAGCCTACACAATTTGACTTTATTATTAATTCTTCCATTGATTTATTTAAAACAATCCACCAGTATCCTTCTATCTTAATAATTCTGCGTTAAGCAGCAGTAAAAAGAATGGCACAATTCTGGTGTTCCATGAGTGTTTCATGGATGACTAAATAAATAAGTTATGATGTGCTCTTAGTAGGGAAGTGTTTGTGTAGCACCTCTCTGTATAAAATAGTAGGTAGACATTGGTTTAACAGTGAGATGAATAATTTATAATTTCCAACTTTGAGTTGCTTACAATTTAATCTGAAGATCTAACACAGATAAACAAAGTCTTTTTTCAAGCGAAATGCTGTGTAAGTGCTAAGAAAGACATAATTAATAGCAACTGGGAGGGCTCAAAAGAAGAATAAGTCTTTTAATCACAGAGGACTTGGAGAGCCAGGAAGCATGCCATAAGACAGAGCCTGAGTGAAGGGGCTGGTGAAATGGCAGCAGCGGGTTGCCCTGACAGCCATCGGGCACCTACTGAGTGTCAGGCACTGAGCAACAAACGTTACATGCATGATCTCATTTACAAAAATAAAAACAAAAAATATGTTTAGTTATTTTATTATCTCTGTTTTATAGATGAGGAAACTGGGACTCAAAAGAGTAAACAATTTTCCCAAATAAGTGGTAAACCTGGAAGCAAATCTATACCTTTCTGAAAGCTGACAAAGCCCCAGAGGGAAGTGAGAAGCTCCCCTGTAGACTGGTACATTGAAGAGAAGAAAAAAAAAAGGTAACCCTGGTTCAGAAAGCTTTTAGTACAACAGAGGGATGTGCACATGATGGCTGGCTAACAGCAAAGGCAGGAATGGTACGTGTCAAATATAGTAAATCCACATCGTAGCACACCAGGGCTCAGACAGAAGAGGACAAGGACACGTCGCGGGAATCTGATGAGTGGAAGGAGCGGAGGGAAGTTCTGCTCTTGACACACTCTGGGATCTTGAGCAAGGAACTTCACTCTTCTGGTCCTTCTTCTGCTTTGCAATGAAGAACCCTGACTATATGATAGCTGAGGGCCCTTCTGATTCTAAATCCTAAGTCTATAAAAATTTCCATGGGTTAGAAAGGAACAAGATTACAAGGAGAAAATTAGGCATAAGATGATCTTTAAAGAAAAATAGGAGTATAAAGAGAATTATATAAAATGCCAAGAGGCTAGTGCATGTGCAAAATCTCACATTCTCTTCCTTCTCCCTTCAAAGCAATCTTCCTTGGACTCCTCAGTGTAAACTACAGAGCTGTTTGCTTTTCAGTGTTCCCCACTAGGCTCTAAGTCTACTTGAGCAAGGCTCATGTCTGATTGCTCACTTTTGCATTTTCAGTGCCTACGACTCTACCAGAAATATATCAAGCATTCAACACATTGTCATTTGAACACTAAAAACAGTAAATATGGTAGTTTTAATGAAATATAAATTTACAGAAAATTAGCTATCTATCCAACTCTTCAACCAAACAGAAACATCATTAGACAAAACATGCATTTTACCCAATAAGAATTCAGGTGAGGAAGACATTGCAATGTTGGTAGAGTGATAGCTGACCCAGTCAGAAAAGCAAGGAAATTATGAAGCATTTTATCAGGCAGTGAAGAGATTAGTTGAAAGAAGTTGTTTGCAAGTTGTTTGGGGGTAGTGGAATTCTGTTTACTCAAATTAGTTAGCCAAAGTTCAAAAAGTTTTTGAATAAGTTAATGAGACTGTAATTTCAGCCCCAAGAAAGAGAGAAAGAGATAGGAAGGAAGGAAGAAAGGAAGGAAGGAAAGAAGGAAAGATGAAAACAAAGAAAGAGAAAGAACGGAAAAGGAAGCATGAAAAAAATAAAGAGCGAGAAAGAGAGAAAGAAAGACTCATTGTGACCTATTGCTACTGATTTCTCATTTCAGTGGCAAAAAGGAAGGCAATGAATCTCCTGATGTTGCGTGATGAGAGGCAATAGTAGAATTTTAAAAAGTTTCCCAGTCTATCCTCCATTTTTGCTACCAAACTCGAAGTGGCTGTGTGGTCCCCACAAGCATACCAGGTAAAACCTCTCTCTCCTTCTTCCTGTCTTTTTTGTTGTTGTTGTTGTTTCTCCAAGGTTAATTTAAAAAAATGGAGTACTAACAGTTTATGCTAATTACTCTCATTCAGAAACCAAAACTTTGTAGCCACTTTAATATGTGTTTAAATGTATAATTGCCACATTGTATTAAGAAGAGGGTAAAAACTTTTAGGAATCATAAAAAAGAGAAAAATCAGTAAATTATAGAAGAGAAAATTATATTCTTATATTAGAAAGCCCATGACATTTTCTCTGAAGCTACATCACAAAATTAAAGATTTTGGTTTAAAAGTGTTTCATTGAGAGAGTAGTACTTATGGAATATAGAATAATGACTTCCAAAAATCCATTCATCCATAAAAGCAACAACAATGGGAACCATTGGTAATGGGAACTTTTCTCTAACTCCGGCAATAATGAAACATTTGCAATAATCCAAGCATAGTTATTTAAGAAAAACATTGAATATCAGTAAGAACAGCAAGCTTTGTGGCATTTTAACTTTTTCTCCTCCTCTTTTTTTCTGTTTAGATCTATGATAACCCTGAAAATTAGCATTCTTGGAACCATGGTAGCTATGAATCCAGCAGTCTCGCGGCCAGGAGAGAAGGCACGCAGGTTTGGGACACTTCAAACCGTCCCCTCCATGAGGCATTGCCATTATTTGATCTCATTGGCACCTCACTGGAAGAAAAACATTTTCTGGTCTTTTTGGTACTTGACATGACTTAGAGCTTTCTCAGCAGGAAAAGTGCTATCACTGATGCAGCTGTTAGAAACAATCAGCAGTGACTGTGTGACATATCAGCTGCCTGAAGCTGTGGTATCAGTTGGAGCAAATAAGATACTGGCCAAAAAACTTCTGAGGAATATCTTGGAAAAACAATGTCTATAGGGGACTTTGAAAAGCTCCAACAGATTCCTGGAGTTCTAGAAATTTATGCATATGTTCTGAGCTGTGCATATGCCTAGGAAAGACCTGAGAAGATCATGTCTCATCTTTGGATGATCTTGAGACTCTGTACAAGCAGGTTGTGAAGACTAAGCCAGGATTATAAAGTGCCACAGGGTTGAAGGTATTCCCCAACATGCATAAAAAGCTCCTTGGCAAAGAAGGGACAACATAATGATCCAAAGGTTTTAAGGAAATCACTGTCTAATATTTGCATGTCCACTAAACTAAGCTAACCAAAAAGTTACTTCAGTGGCCACCCATGATGAAGAAAAAAGACTTTATGGAATTAGTCTAGGAAAGTCACTAAACAAACAGTAACAACAACAACAATTAAACTTGAAAAAAGGGAGAGAATCTTATTTCCAATGTTGTCACATTATATTATTTAAAATGTTAAGATTTCAATATAAAATTGTGATACATGTAAAGAAACAAGAAAATGTGGCCCATACACACACAAAAAAAGAAAAAAGAAAAAGAAATACAATCAATAGAAACTGTTTCTGAGGAAACATAGATGTTGGACTTACTAGACGAAGACTTTAAATCAGATATAAATTCGTTCAAAGAACTAGCAGAAACCATGTCTAAAGTATTAAATGAAATGTTGAGAATTATTTTTATTTTCATAATTTTTATTTTCTTGATAAAAATAAATTACTTTAAAAAGAACCAAACAGCAATTCTGGAGTTGAAAAGTACAATAACCAAAATGAAAAATCCACTAGAGTGGATTAATAGCTGATTTCATTTAACAGAAGAAAGAATCAGTGAGCTTGATGAAAGGTTAACAAAAATTGTTTGTTTTAAAGAACAGAAAGAAAAAAATATGAATGATTAAAAATGAACAGCCCCTTAGAAACGTTTGGGACACCATCAATCATACTAGTATAAGCCTAATAGTAGTTCCAGAAAAAGAGAAAAAAAAGGAACAGAAAAATATTTGAAAAAATAATGACCAAAAACTTCAAAAATTTAATGAAAATCACTAATTTACATATCTGAGAAGCTCAACAAATTTCAAGTAAGGTTAACTTAGAGACACATTTAGACACAGCATACTCAAACTGTAAATAGCCAATGGCAGAGAAGTAATCTTGAAAGCAGCAAGAGAAAAGCAACTCATCACCTACCAAGGATATTGTTAAAAGGTATATTACTGCCATGATAGATGGAATAGATACACTTTCCTCTAATCCTCCTCTTAAGAGCAATTAAAAGTCCTGAGCATTATATACATTATTTATTCTGAATAAAATAAAAAGAAGAAGAAGGAGAAGAAGACTCTGAAAGGTAGAGAAAAGAAGGCATACCAGCTAGAGACCTTGGGACTCAGGGAACAATATGGTGGCAAGGTCCTTGGTCTTACATTTTGCCTCAGACATCCTAGACTTAGTGCTCAGAAGGAAAAGGCTAGCAATACAGAAAACATTCTGAACATAACCACTCTACTCCAGCCAAACACCACAGGAAAAACTGCAGTCCCATAGCCATTCAAGCCAGCAAAAGCCACTTGGAGAACCTAGACTTCCATTCTTGCCAAGCTATATTAGGGTAAACCCCCACACCAAGAGAGGGTTGGGAGAATATTAAGAATGTTCAAATAAGAAGCTGGCACTTTTATCTCTTCGGGACAGTTACAAGCTCCTGTGTACCCCACAAGGTGTCAGTGGAGACCAGGTGGGGAGTCTGGACTTCCTCGCCTGCCCACTTTGCAGTAGCGAGGCACTCTTTACCTCCTTCACTGGGTGGTGTCATAAGAAGCCAAATGTAGAATTGGGACTTTCAGCACTGCCTATGGGTGATGAGGCTGTCGCCCTTGTGAAGTTAGTATAGGTCAGGTGGGGAGCAGTAATGAGGTGCTGCTTTCCTTCCCAGACAGGGAGGTAGCTGTGGAAATCTCAAGGGAAGCCAGAAGTCCCACGACAAAGAAGGAGTATCTTTCTTCTGCATGTCAACAGAGGCCAAGTGAAGCATCTGGACCTCCACCCTTACCTGGCAGTATCGAGGTGGGCAATCCTTTCTCCTGCAGTGTGGCGTCAGAGGAAGCCAACTAAACAGAAGGATTAAATAAGATCTATCAACCTACAACATAATACCTAGAAGGTTGAGACTTCAGTTTCAAAATCACAGGTCGTTCCAAATACCTGGAAGTTTTCAACTCAATGAGAAAAGAATGGCAATACATAGATTGAAAAGAATGAAAACAACATGGTGGTAATAATATTGAAGATATCTGCCAAAGATTTTAATGCAGCCATCATGCAAATACTTTAAGGAACAATTATAAACATGCTTGAAATGAATGAAAAACAAATTGAGTCTCAGTAAGAAATAGAAAGTGTCAGCAAAGAAACTGAAGATATGAAGAACTAAATCAAAATTTGAAAAGTTTTTACTTTTCAACTTTCAATATAATAACTGAAATTAAAAAAAAAATCAATGAGTTGCCTCATTAGCAAAATGCAGGAGACAGAGGAAAGAATCACTGAACAGGGAGATTGAACAATAAAATTAACCCAATTTGAAAAGCAGAGGAAAATTAGACAGAGAAAAGAAATGAATAGAGAATATGGGACTACAAATATCTAATACTAGTGCCCAAAAGGAGATGAGAAAGAGGTCAGGGTGGAAAAAATTCTTGAAATAATGTCTGAAAACCTCCCATATTTGGCAAGAGACATAATCCTACAGATGTAAAAAGTTGAGGAAACCTCAAGTGGCATAAAGCCAATTATTTAATTTAGTTGTAATTTTAAAAACCTTTCAAAAAGAGATAACCAGGCCCAGCTGGTTTCGCTCGAGAATTTGACCAAAGATTTAGGTTTAACGAAGAATTAACACCAATTCTACGCTATCTTTTCAGAAATAGAGGAAGAGAGAACATTTCCCAATCCATTTGATGAAGCCAGACAGGAAGATTGACAAACACAGTACAAAAAACTCAGAAAACCACTAATATCCCTCTTGAGTGTAGATGCCTAGGTGACCCCAATACTGCTTAGAGGGGATAAAGTCCTTGTCTCTACTCAGCCTTCTCTGACACTGCCCAGGCCTGAGTGTTGAGAAGTCACATCTTAGTCCTGCTAGTGTGGAGGTCCATGCTTCTATGCAGCCTTCGCCTGCGTGGAGTGGGGCCACGGTTATTTCTGTGGTGCTTGGCTGAAGTAAGGCAGTTATTGTCTCCAAGTTGCTGTCTTTCTACACTGCTCCTTTCCTGGCCCTGTGGCTGGGAGGACAGGAACTCTTCTTGACTGAGACTATTAATGTTTCCTCATTGCTGAGCTATTCAGCTGTAAGTCTGGGTTACATGAGGCAAATTGAAAACCTGGTGAATTCAACGTTATTCACTGAGTCCTGCAGTTTCTGTCTGGTCTGCCTTCCCCCCAACGGCCATTTTTCAAAGTTTTCCTACATTTGTTACACACACACACACACACACACACACACACACATACACACATGAGACTTCAGAAAGTCTGTGAAAAAATAGAATTAAATGATAAAAATAAAAATACAAACTTCATTTCTCAATATCAGTTCCATTGAGTTTAATATACATTGGTAAGTGATGATACCAGCCAGTCAGTCCATCCCTAAAGAATTGAGGGTCCCGAGAATTTAATCAGGGCAATGCAATCTTTTTTACATTATTAACTGAAGAAAAAGAGGTTCCCTGTACAGACTTTTTAAGATAAGGAAACAAAAAGAAGTCAGAAAGAGCCAAATCAGAACTATAAGGTGGATGTCTAATAATTTCTCATCAGAACTTTCACAAAATTACCCTTGTTTTATAAGAGGAATGAGCAGAAGCATTGTTGTGGTGGAGAAGGACTCTCTGGTGAAGCTTTCCCAAGCTGCTAAATCTTTGGCTAACTTTCTCAAAACACTCTCATAATAAGCAGATGCTATCGTTCTTTGGCCCTCAAGAAAATCAACAAACAAAATACTTTTGAACATCACCCAAAACCATTGCCATGTCCTTTGTCCTCGATGGGTCTGCTTTTGCTTTGACAGCCACCTCTTGGTAGCCATTGCTTTGATTGTGCTTTGTCTTCAGGATTGTACTGGTGAAGCCACATTTCATCTCCCGCTACAATTCTTCAAAGAAATACTGATACTACTTGTTTAAAATTTCTATTGAATGCTCTTCTTTTGTAACCCATTTAGTGGAACATTTGCTAAACTTTAATCTTTCAGTCAGAATTGTGTAAGCTGAACCAATGGAAAAGTCTGTGGTGTTGGCTGTGGTTACTGCTAGTAATTGTTGCTTCTTTTCAATTAGGGAATAAACAAGATTAATTTTTTCCTCAAAAATTGATGTGGATGTTCTGCCAAAGCAGGCTTCATCTTCAACATCATTTTGTCCCTTCTTTAAATGAGTTGCCCCTTTGTAAACTGCTTATTTCTTTGGGGCATGAAATTTGTCCCAATAAATTTTTCAGAAAGCATCAACAATTTCACCATTCTTCCACCCAAGCTTCGCCATACATTTGATATTTGTTCTTGCTTCAATTTTAGAAGAATTTATGTTGCTCTGATAGGAACTCTTTGCAAATTGATGTCTTATCCTTCTTGGCACCTCAAATTAGATACTGTTAAGACGTGTTATAACAAGTTGGTATAAATTTATTTTGGTGCAAAAAAATTGAAATCCGTGCAAGGCTTTTTATAATATTCATTTTCCAGGGACTCTTTGAAAATGCATACAGTCGTCCCTCAGTGTCCATGAAGGACCGGTTTCAGGACCCACTGAAGATACAAAAACTCACAGATGTTCTTCTAATTCCTTATAAAAAATTATGTATTATTTGTGTATAACCTACACACATCTCCTACATACTTTAAATCATCTCTAGATTACTTATGATACCTAACACAACATTAATGCTGTGTAAATAGTTGTTATACTGCATTGTTTAAGGAATAATGA
This sequence comes from Avahi laniger, assembly GCA_963575035.1. Taxonomy (NCBI): domain Eukaryota; kingdom Metazoa; phylum Chordata; class Mammalia; order Primates; family Indriidae; genus Avahi; species Avahi laniger. Next base: position 29,637 of record CAUYSK010088980.1, read on the forward strand.
TAAGGAAAAAAGTCTGTACATGTTCAGTACAAACACAACCATCCTTTTCTTTTCTTGAATATTTTCTAACTGAAGTTGGTTGAATGTTTGGATGTGCAACCCATGGATACAGAGGGCTGACTGTCCATAAAATGTCCAGAGTTTTTAGTCATTCTTAGTGGAAGGAATAGGGAAAAGTATGCTCACTCCATCTTCTCCATTTTTCTGGAAGCAAAATATATGCCTCATTTATAAAGCCAGTAAGAATCTTTTAAACAAAAATATTCCCCAGATATTTAGGGAAATCTCTAAACTACATCATAAGCAAACAAATTTAGATCATGATATAGGAGCACAAAATATTATGGCACTCAAGAACATAAAGACACAACTAAGTCTGTCTTTGTTAATTATTTTCTTCTTGAGACCTTAGATTTGAATTACTTTAAATGTGCCTTGAAATTTTTATAACACTCCTTATTGTATACTCTGGGAATTCAATCAAAGCCATAATTCAATTGCTAATCTCCTTCATAAACAAATTCCATTTTGAGGAAACATCAAGCCAGTGACAAAAAATTGTGATAACCTACAGCCTACAGTAGTTCCTGAATTAGTCCCTGGATTAGTGTTTATTTTCTTGTTTTCCAGAAAGGAAGCTAGCAAATTTAGGGATTTTATTCATGATGTTGTGGACATGTATATAAGCATATGTATATGTCATGCTCTGTTACAAATATTGTAAAATCATTTACTAAACATTTCATGTCAATGTGTTATTTTCATTGTCTGATGATGAGTTTATTTATTAATAGTTACTTATGTTTTAAATTATATTCAATCTATTAAACTTACAAATTTGAAAACTTTTTTAAGTGGATAATTTTAACAGAAATCTCTCATAATTCTATTTGTAGAACTAGTAATTTTATTTAAATTAGTGAAAATCATATTTCCTTGTTCTTGAACTGGTGTTTTATTAACAGAAGTTGGACAGATTGCATTCCTTTAAACAACCAGTCCCTTTAATCAATTCATCTAAGCTAATCTTAAATTTAAAAGCTGTACTTACAAGCACAGCATATTGAATTTTCTCTTTCAGCACTCTGAATGTCTGGTAGAGTAGACTTATAATCCAAATAACAAAGCCAAACCTTCCAAACCTTTCAGCAGTTCTTATAAATCAAATTTTAAAAGCAAACAAACACAATAATTTACATATGATAAAAATGAAAATCTATAAAATAGTGTAAATATATTGTTCTTATTAATCTTATGATAAAATCATGAGATTCTCTTAAACATGATAAATACTTAACACACACAAAAATTAATGATATTCATTATGCATTTGATTTACTTCATTAGTTTGTTTTACTCTTTTATTCTTGAGGTTGTAAGTCATTCATTTATTACAGAGATTTAACAGTGATAGTTGCTACTTTGTTGAGGTCTTAGACCAGGATTGGTGACCTGATACTACCTTCCTTCCATGGCAATTTTCCCAAGGTACATGGATATGATGGGTTCTTTGTATGTTTCTATTGACAAATGACTGTAAGTCCACACTTTGCCATGGGGTAATGATTTCAAAGTGTTGATTACATCAAACTTCCATATAATACTTTTAAGGTTTACTACACAAAGACGCGCTTTGACAAGACTTTTGAAGAAGTATCCAAATTACAGTAGAAATCAATCTAGGAAGATGAAGCTAGATCTACGGAACATCAATGAATGTAAATTGGATATATAATTTTTCAACTAGAGGCAGAAAATGTCATGATTCAAAAAAAAGTAGGAAAAGAAAAAGAATTAAAAAGTACAAAAAAGGAAAATAGCAAATAAAGTGTCAGTAATAAGTGTTATTACAACTGATTATAATATGAGGTGTTGAATCTGTCAATTAAAAGTTTACTTCTTTTTAAATTTTACAAAAATTAAAAGATCCAGCAATATGTTTTCTAAAAAGACCAAACATTTGAAATGATTTATTAATAGGAAGTTTGAGAAAGTATACATTAAATGATATCTACGAAATGATTGATCAAAGCTAAGCAGAAATGGAAAAATCAAACTTTGTGAAATAGAGTTCAAGACGGAAAATTTATCAGTGGCAAATGGGGGCATCACATATTGGCTAACAGAAAAAGAAATTACAACTCTTAAGAACTTACCTGCCTCTAACAATACAAACAATTTTTATAATGTGACAGTAAAAGAATTAATTAAGGAATAAATACATCTAAAAATTTTTAAAGAATTTAATATAGGCTTTTCACATATTGATCAGGAAATCAAATAACAGATAAATGTAACTAAATAATAAAATTTTAAATGTAAAATAATTAAATCTTTTATAAATTCAAAATTTATAGACAGTATGCTATGGGCATAATATGGTAAAATTAGAAAACAATAGCAAAGAATAGTGTTTCAGATACTGCTCCCTGTCCACCAAAATCTGTTTTCTCACTCTTCCTGTGCACATGGCTACACTGCATTTTCCAGCTTCCCTTGAAAATATATATGGGAATGATAAAATCTCTAATAGTGTGTAAAGAGATACAGTGTATGCCACCACGATACTGGGGCCTTAAAGTTACAAACTTAAGTCCTCACACTATTTCACTTTTTTCAGCTGCCTGCAACCCAGATGTGGAGCACCTAGTTCCAATCGTGAGCAACAGCAACACCGTAATGAATGAGGGTGGTATGTGCAGGGCTTTAGTGACTTCTTGTAACACATCAAACACAGTCTGGCCCACCTGTCTAGAGTGTCCACCTTACTGGGTGATTAAAAAATAAACTCATCTTAATGGCATTGTGCCTTTGAGCCTTTTTGTTGTAAACACATAGTTTTACCCTAACTAATAGAGATAGCTAAAAAAAAAAAAAAAAAATCCGGTATATATCCAGTAATAAAAACGCTGCAATGTATTATGATGTAGCAGAGTTTATCCCAGTAATACAAGGTTCAATCAATCAATCAAAGTAATTCACAATCTTAAGAGAATTTAGCAAAGGAATCTGTTTATATTCATAAATGTGAGAAAGGATTTGATCAAATCCAACATCTTTTTATGACAAATCTTTCAATAAACAAGGAATAGAAGAGACAAATCCTCAACTTGATAAAGGGTAGCAACAGAGAACCTGCGACTAGCAACAGAATGTTGGACGACTGAACAGCTAAGCACATTCTCCCAAAAATGAGAAACTGAGCAAGGCGGTGTTCTGCAGCCACTTTTATTCAATACAGTACTGGAGGTCCTAACAAGCATAAAATGAAAAAAAGATAAGTAAATACATTATATATATATAATATATATATGTATATATTTAAATCACAGATGACATGACCATAAACATAAAGATTCCCTAAAGAATACCCACAAAATGTTACAAAAACAAATAAGTGGCTTTAGGAAAGTCATAAACGTAAAATAAATCAATTGTATTTATATATACTAGAAAAGAACAGTTAGAAAATGAAATACATAATACCATTTACAGTAGCTTTGAAAACATGAAATATTAGGGATAGGTTTTTTTAACCTGAACTATAGACCTATGGAAAACAGCTGAGAAAAATTATGGCTCTAAGTAAACAGATTCTGGAGCAGGCTGGACCACTCTGCAGGGCCAGAAAGCAAATTAGTGGTTTCATGGACCACAGGGGTGGAAGAAATGATGTCAGTGGTCTATATGTTAATTGCGTTGGTGTTAAAATGGGTATTTACCTTATCAAAGATCATTAAACTCTACAATCAAAATAGATACCTTTTATTTACATAAATTATTTCTCGTATCATTGAAAATCAATGCAGTATAAAATGAAACATTAAAAAAGCATTGAAAAAATAGAAATAGTTAATTAAAATCCTCCTCTTAAAAGTCTCAGACTTTCAGGAGATTGCCACCAAATCTTTAACCAAAACTTCAATTCCTATTTTACACAAAAAAAAATTGCAAGAAAATAGCTAAAGTAAAAATTAGATAAACTTGATTACAAAACCATGGGACAAAACAAGGAAAAACAATATTGTCCATTTCAATGATGAACAGAGCTATGCAAATCCACAATTAACTACCAGTTAACTAGATCCAGCACTAATATGTCCTAAGACTACACAACACAATTCTAATAAGCTTCATCCCAAGAATACAAGCATAGTTTACTTTAACACAAGCCTATCAGGGTAATTCACAGCCTTTACGGACTAAAGAAAAATAGGGGTGAAGATTCTTTATTAGATACTGATATGTATTTAATAAATTCAACAGCTATAATTCATACAAGACTTGTGACATCAGAAACATAAGATTCATCTGTAAGTATTATATTCAGATAAACATAAAATCAGAGTAAATAAGGAAAAACCATGGCATAAACGCCATGGAGACCTCCTTCCTCCCCTAAAAGAGATCAGAGAGAAGTAAAAGTGACAATTCACGAGGCCAGGGACACAGCCCTTCTATTTTATCGCTCTAACATCGTCCTGGTCTAACTTGGCACTCAGGAGTGCACGTTGATGAATGAACAGCAATCTCCACAGGCCACCTCTTTTGCTGCCCAAACGACCTTGCTTACTCTCCTTTCATGCATGGAACATATCATGTTCCCCCAAAGGAGGACAGCCACAAATCCCCACCCAGGTACTTGATAAAATCATTCATATTTGCAAATAAACTGCTACCAAGAAAAGTCTAAAAATTCTACCTCTTTGATTTTCAAAGTAAAACATCTGCTTCTTTGGAACCACCACATTATTATGATAGTATATTTCATCTTATTTGAGCTAACTATATTTTTCTGATATTAATTAAAATGAAAGAAAAATAAATAAGTTAATGGTTGGAATAATTTTGACTCAAAAAGTATGGTAGGTGTATGTATATGTACATATATTCTCATTTACATAAATTTCAGACTGGAGAGATCTTGGAAATGATATGGTTATGTCTATATTATATTTATTGATCATGCATTACAGAATGATAGAATTATTTTTGTAAGTTCTGCATATGTTAATGGCAAATCCAGTACTTGGAATTCAATAGTTCTGAACTTTGTTCATTGTTCTTTCTCCTAAACTTAAAATACTCCTTTATTTTAAGTTTATAATATAATTGATTGATACATATTATCAATTTTCAGATATCCCAACCAGCATCATGAAAAACAATGAAGAGATTCATTCATTAATTTTTTTGTTTGCACTACTATTTCTAATGCTTGTAAGTGATTTTTATAAAGTTAGGTCAATATAATTTGCATGATTAGCAGTGGATGAAATTCTCCTTGAAATTCCATACCCATATCCATATTTATACATAAAGCTTTGCTTTGGTTTGGAGTTATTTTTATTTCCCTGTTTTTGTTTTTACAGCAGTAGAGGATTCTTGACCATCTTTATCAACTGACCCTACATGAAAGTTCCTTCCTAATGACGTGGTAAGTGATTAATGATAATTTAATAATAGAAATTGGCTTAAATCATTATAAGCATAAGATAGAAATTGAGGCAAAAGGCACAAAAACATTGCTTGCAGGTGCTACAAGATACTGAACATTCTCCATAGGTAAAGGGGATTGTCGTAGATCCCACAGTGACGGTCGTGATGACTTCGAGAGGTTCACAGACTGCAGAACTCTGGGCCGCTGACTTTGTCCATAAGAGAGAAAGGGAGTTGCTAGTGCAAAAGCCATGGGTTTCTAATCAGACAGAAGGCGGAAACCTTCGCTCTGCCACCAATCAGATGTGGGACCTTGGGTAGCATTTCTGAGCCTTCACGTCTTCATCCCTAGGGTTGATATACTACCGCCTACTTCAAACTTGCAATGAGAACTAACAGAATTTAAAGCACACGCTAGAGTGTCTGTCGCCATTTGTCCCCATTAAATTATATTAACTGAATTCACAGCAGAGAAGATCCACGTGCCATCAATACAGAAATGCGTCCTGGAGATGAGTCTTCAACCAGATATAATGGGAAAGAAAGGGCAGGGGCTGTGGAAATGCGGAGACGGTGCTTCTCTGCACGCTCACGCCCACTGCACACTCCTTTCTGCAGCGGGATGGGGCTGAGAAGTGAGGACATATGGGCAGCAGCCAGACAGGAGACTGCAATTACTCAGCTAAAGGCCTGAGGAGCAATGGACTCTCTCTTTCCACACTGTCTTTTGGGAAAAAAGTTATCTTCCTAGGCTTTTGCCCTCGCCATCCTCCTGTCCGCATTGGAGGGACAGGGTGACCTTCTCCAGGCCTCCTACCCCCTCCCCAGGCTCTGATGCTTCCTGAGCACCGTGGGTGCAGGACCCCCAGCCCGGTATTCCGCAGTATCCAGTCCCAGCAGCTGCCGATCAGACCTGAACACAGGAAATCAGCTTCAGAGTGGGGTGCTGAAGCCAGGTCTCAGGCTCAGACGCCGATTTCCAGATCTGTCTGGTTTGGCTGCTTCTTGAGGCCCAGGCTCCAGCGACCACACATCTCAGGATGGCCACTCTTGCGCTGGGCCTAGGGTTCTGGGGCTGTGTCCAGTCACGAGCTCGGGGATCCAACACAGGAATTGACATTTTCTTTACAGCGTAACAGTTCTATGATGCTAAGTCAGCTTATCACAATGAGCTTGGAATCAAAATATCTATCTCCAAGTGCTTTTGAGGAGCTTAGGGAATTGCATATAAGCTGCTTGGCATATGGTAGCTGCTTGACAAATATTAATAACCGCTATCCCGCATGTGCGTGACTTTTCATTTCCTTTTGCCATGCTACACCCACCTGCTGGAAAGCCCGTTACCCCCTTCGACAATGTGATGTCAAATTTGACCTGTTCTATCTCTGTCTCCACTGCCTAACTCCCTCGCTTCCCGGAGACCCTCTCTGCTAACCTTTCCTACTTGGCTATGTCACTAAGTGAGTACGAGACCTTTCCCTGGATGTGTCACAGGTATAGTAAGGCTATCAGCTTTAGTTTTGGTTTTGGTTCCTTCCCTCCAAACTTCTCTGCGTCTGTATCAGAACATTCCATCTTGTCTGCACTGGCACGCTCACCACGTTCTCCGTGGTTTTTTGAATTTAATCGTGATGTGGTTTTCCAAAGTATCAGGACACATTTCCCCAGGTAGAAGGTGTTGATTCCTAGTGCTATTTGGATGATTATGTGTAATTTTGGCACATGAGAGTATTCCAAATTTCATTACTGGCACTGGTTTCTCACCCCTTCCTGTGTCTGCGCCCTTCGATGTGCCACTGGGACTTCCTCCCGTGACAGCAGAGTGTGCTTGCCGACCTTTGGTTGGAGCCTCGTCTTTCCACTGGCTTTGAATGAGCAGGAAGTGACAGGGAGTCAGTTCCAAGCTGGGACTTAAAGGGGGCTTGTGTGTTTCTACTTTCCCTCTCACACTTCTGCTGTCCCTGGGGGATAGACATACCTGGGCTGCTCTGTGTGTCTCAGGAGCACGACTGAAAACACCTCAAGGAGCGCTGCCTGGGCAGAGGCGCCCAGCTGTGCCCATCCCGGATCAGCCTTCTTCCAGCCAGCCCACCACAAGGTGGGCAGCAACAGCATCGCATGATGCTGTCTGCAGTGACTTGGCTTTAGGACGGGTTATCTTACAGCAAAAGTTAACAGAGAGAGAGAGAGAGAGAGAGAGAGGGAGAGAGAGGGAGAATGAGAATAGCAGCGATAATGTGTCGATTATGTAGGAATTTTGCACACTTTGCATTTGTTATTGTTCACAGTAATTTGGAAGATAACTATAAATTTGGCAAATAAGATTTG